>NGKH01000007.1:689100-729543 GCA_002162575.1 Sclerotinia glacialis | reverse complement strand
TGTTTAGATTATTAGATTTTAAATCTAATGTAAGAAGTTGAAAGAAGTTGATTTGTATGTGTGTGTGTGTGTGTTGTGGATTAGGTGGTTTGGGAAGAGAAGAGAAGAGGAAGGGAGTGGGAATGGAGTGCGAGGTTTATGTAGAAGTGTAGAGGTGGACTTGGGGTACCGGTTTGATTATGAGGTAGAGGTAGAGTTAAATGTGGTTGGGATAGTAGACTGTGAATAGATTTTTAAAAGAATTTTCTGAAGAAGAAAAAGAATATATTTTGAGGGTATGAATAGAGAATTTGGATTTGAACGTGAATGTGAATGTGAAAAAAGGCTTTAAATAGATGTATTAGGTTGGGATTTTGAATTATTATGAGGTTGTGAAATTTATTTGGTTTGTAAGATTGTAAGATTACAATTACAATATATTCGTGATATTAGTGCATTCGTCTGTGTGAATGAAAGTAGAATATGATATGATTTGATGTAGATATAAATAAAAATAAAAATATACGGAGTAGATATACATATACATGAGTCGACTCATGCGAGTAGCAATGGGTGGATTTGAAAATCGAGAAGGGCTGTGAGATGTTTGCATATAACTATCTATGTGTTTCAATCATTTTCTAACATATACAAGTATTCTCTCGGCAATGCTAGCTTCGCTACTTCTAGCTCTGGTATTTTAGCTTATACTTGGTTCAGTTGTACTTATTCTAATCGACTGAGATTGAGTCATTTTAATGAATGACGTATTTTATACAATGAAATTATTCTTGGAGAACATATTAGGGTTAGAATATTGCGAAGACGGAAAGCGAACTAAGACTTGCAAGAATTTATCGAACGCTATGTTACTATCGAGGTAAAACTTCCACCAAGACAAATATGGACCGTCTTGAAGCCAAAATATTTACAAGTTGGCGGTGAAATCATGGACCTGATGAGAGATTTGGATATGGAAGACCCGGAGTAAGCTTTCGTGGTTGAAGAGCTTTGAATATAAAACGTGCGGCTCTTTGGTATATGTGCAATTAAGAAAAGAGCTAAGCGGCTAGAATGTTGTCTGCTCCTCTGCTTCCATTTTCGTAAGTTGAAAGAATAAAGATTATTCATCAAATAGGGAAACGACGGAGCTCTTTGGGTGTCAGATAGGATATCTTAACATGTGCAGTATCACCGCACAACTTCAAGTGAATAGCAGTCTATTTCGAAACTCTTCCATATCTTTAATTCAGGTATATCAACGACATTCAGAAATGATGAAACTCTGAACGTTAAGAAACCATATTATCAGGCCCTAACATTGTTCCATACGGTAACACACCACACCAATATTTAAGCAAGAACTTTCTGCATTCAGGTTCTTTCCTTTTTCCCCGACGACACAACAACACAACCTCAATACCATATAACAAGACACGAGCCAAACTAGTATAACAACAATAACAAAAAAAATCACCAATCAATTTCCGATAATCCGGCTTTGCATCATCATAATCTTAAGTGAGGATGGCAACTATTTGGGTTGATTGGACATGTCCCAATTGTAGTCGAGCAGGCAATCTCGCTCCTCGAGATGCTCCCCGTTTTCGATGTGACTTTTGTGGTCATTATATCGATAATAGTCCTGCTCGAGAAGGTACTCTCCAAACAGATACTCCTCAAGAAGATACTCCTCAAGAAGATACTTCTCAGGAAAATGCTTTTCAAGAAAATACTTTTCAGAGAGACACTGTTCAGAAAGATACTGTTCAGAGAGATATTCCCCAGGAGGATACTACTCAGAGGGACAATGCTCAAAAAGATGCACCGCAAAAAGACAATCCTCAAGAAGAAACCCCTCACAGAGACACACCAAGCAATGTTTCTCAACAAGATACTGCCGAAAAAAGATATCCTACCCTGACTACTTGTCTGGATTGACTGTGAGTTTTTGTACAGCATAATACTACCATGATAAAAAACTAACAAGACTCAGAAAGCAGCGGACCAATAATCAATACTAGGCTCGGTTAGAGTTCCGGCTCCTCGTTCAGAGTTGTTCGGTTGCTAATAGCGGATCGTGTATATGGAGGTGGGTGGGTCTAGGTGCGGTCACTACTTTAGTGTGTGTTATTTTAGATACTCAGAGAACCCCTCATAGCAAGTTAGAGTTTGTGAAGAATCTCCATACCGTTCTTCATGTATAAAATAGACAAATCCGTTTTACGTAGAACTCGCATTTCTCTTTCTGTTCGCTTGTAGTTGATGATTGATGTAGTCGTAAGCAGACGGCAAAATTCACAAGAAAAGTAAATAGAGACCCATGATATTCAACACCCAGGATTTTCCTTACCTTTATGGCAGGTTAATCATAATTGATTGATTTTTTTCCTGCTAGAGAACTTGTTCTTTAAATTGCAAGACTAGCAAGGTGTATTTAGGATCCACCACATTGTCGCCAGGATAATTGAAGAGAGATGTTTGTCATAAATTGTTGCAATCATTCGATTAATGATAAAGGAAAACAACTCAAAGGCCATGAGAGAGCATATTGCAATAGGCCCAGACCTGAACCAAAGCATAAATAGGAAAACGGTGGTGCTTGTATGCAATTTTTGATTCAAAGTCAAAATAAGGTTTTTTGAAAAACCTTAACTTATCCTTGCCGGCCACATGGAGCCATTAATTGCCCCTATTATGCTAAAAACCCAGCCATACGCGATATACACCTCCCAACTTGGGATGAAGTTTTGAGTTCATCAAGCTACGGGGATGTGAACAATGGTCTCGCAAAAGTTTGGACATGAAGTCCGAATCTTGGCGTACCCCGGCAGTGGAGAAAATGCCCGCAATAAATACTGGACCATCGGACCTACCAGATTTCTTTCGTAAAAGCATTCGCTTTCATCAAGATCATACTCTCTTCGAAAGTCAGTCATTTCTTCACAGATGCCTTCTATCAGCAGTGTCATTTTGGCGACCGTCAATTTGTCGGTCCTTGTGAATGGGTTGGCATGGACATCATGCGGAACGGGTGTGCAATGCGCGACTCTTCAAGTTCCCCTCGAATACGGCTCTACAACTTCAACAGCAAAAGCTAGCATTGCGCTTGCTCGTTACCCTGCTACTGTTGCAGCTGGCAAAAGGCTCGGATCTCTCTTGATCAATCCTGGTGGGCCAGGTGCTTCGGGTGTTGGATTTGTGCAGTCTGGTGCTGGAGCTGCCGTCTCCGCACTAAGTGGTGGTCTATATGATGTTATCGGATGGGATCCACGAGGAACCGGAGCTTCGAGCCCTATTCTGGAATGCTTTGCAAATGCCCAAGCCGAGTATGACTTCAATAACGCATTTCCATCGGCTCCAAATCTATGGCTTGGTCAATTCTCAAATACCAGCGCTAATGCTGCTGTTACCGCTGCCATCACATCCTTCGATACTTCCGTCGCTGCTCTGGCAAAGGCTTGTGTAGCTCAAAAATCACCGGCTCTCTACACTTCAACCGCAGCATATGTCGCTCGCGATATGGCAGCAATAGTTGATGCAGTGGATGGGACCTCTGCAAAACTTAACTATTGGGGTTTCTCATACGGAACCATTTTCCTTGCCGAGTTCATTCAGACTTTCCCAGCTCGTGTAGGGAAGATCCTTGCTGATGGTGTTTTCGACGCAAAGGCAAATGCCCTTACATATGTCAGCCAACTTCCAAACGATCAACTTAGTGTTCGTGCTTCATTGAACGACTTTGCTGCCTTCTGCGCTACTGCTGGAAGTACAGGATGCTCTTTCGCCGCCGCTCCTGCGGGCGTCACGGGCACCGTAGCCACCAGACTCGACAACATCATGCAGAATTTATTCAACAATCCTGTTGTTGCTTCTGGTTTGAGCATTAGCTTAGATATCATCAGCCCTCTTCTTGCATCCCTTCTTAGAGTCCCAACAACATGGAAGACACTTGCATCTGTCTTGTCCGGACTCGAAACCCGTGATGCCACCGCTCTTATCTCGCTGCTTGGATCGTTAGCAGGAAGTGCACCAGCTAATGGCTCAGCAGCTGGCGTTGGAACTCTCGCCACTTATCCTCTTGGATGTGTTGACAATGCTGCTTCCAATGGAATTACCTTGGCAACTGTTATTTCTCTCACAAAGAGTATCTCGATCTCTGAAAATACTCCAATCCTAAGTGCTGGACTGATTCCTATCACATTCTGTCGTAACTTCCCCGCCACACGCCCGCTCGTCCCAAATTTGGGCGTAAGTGCAATGGCAAAGACAGATACTTTGCTCGCAACAGCCAAGACACCAATTCTCATCATTTCAGCCGAGAATGATCCAACAACACCACTCCAGTCTGCAAAAGCCCTTCGAGCTTTGCTCCCCTCCTCATCTATCCTTGCCTATCGTGGAGGAAGTGGACATACCACCATCTCACACGTATCACTTGGAATAGCAAAAGTGATCTCGAATTTCTTCGTAAGCGGAACCATGCCCAAGGACGGAGCTCGTTTTGCGGTGGATCAAAATGTTTTCCCAACAGCTGCAGCTAGTGGTTTGGTGACCCCGGCCGTTTTTAACGGAACTTATACCGCGCAAGAGCAAAGTCTCTTGACCGCAACATACAACATTGGCGTTGCCTTTTTAGCAATTGGATAAATCTTCCTCACGTCATCTTCGGTAGAGAGATTATAACAGGTCCCAATCAAAATTTTAATGAAAATTCCATACCATGAACAAATTACCGTGTAAATCGGGCCGTATGCGTAAATGAAAATTTGATCATAGCCAATAATTCGTTGAATTCGAGCCAAGAAATCCAAACTTATTAAGTGTCATTCTTGCATGCATGATAGATACTCCGTAGTGTTTCACGGCACTATTACCCCAGAAATGCACCCCAAATACCCCTGCACAAGGCCAGCGATCACAAGACACACCACTGTAATTTAACCGACTCGTCCCCCCTTCATCCATCAGGCATTTTGGTGCCGGAAATTGTGCGTTTCGAATTGACCGACGGATGCAGCCTTTTGTCCTACCAGTGAATTGTTAAATGATAGTCTTGGGAATTCCCCGAATTTTGTCATTTATGCGGAATGATGCATTAGATTGTATATATAAAATTTTCATCCTGATGAGTAGGGTATAATCAGAGTCGGGGATATGAATGATCCCGATGGAATGGGAATGAGAGCGGGAAAATATGAAGTTTGAGGTTTTGAGGTCATTAGGACTGGGCAAGGCAATGGGAATGAGAATTTAAGATGTTGTTCTGTCCGCGCTGAGGCAATCTATGGTTTTGAACGAATGGAAAGATCGATCCAAGTTCACGCATGAAGGAGCGCATATACTTTCTAGAAGTAACACGATCATCCAGATAAATCAACAAAATGTTCAAGCACTTCACATGCCTCCCCATCTTCCTCGTCCCTCTCCTTGCCTCCCCAACTTCTAAATCCATAACAACAACCACTCTCTCCACCGATTACACATCCCAAGGTTACCTCCTAGCACTCAACGCTTCCGCTTCTTATTTCACAGGCGCCGGTCCCGTGAGCGGTTGTATAACCTCACGCTTTACCTGGACACTGGATACCAGCGCCTGCGGTCTCTTCGACGGTACACGCATTATATACAATAGAAGTATCGGGATGTGGATGTATGCATTTGGGAGCAAGGAAGGAGTATGTGGATTAGTTGAGGGTGGTCGTGTAACGTGCTCGGACACCAAGATTGAGAGTCTGGGGAAGTGGAGCGCGGTCTGTTGAATTTTTTGATGGCTTGGGTATGTGTGGACATGAGAAGAGCAAATGCTGATGTGATGAGATTAGCCAAATTCGACGGTCTCGGGTGTACCGTTGTATATGATGGGATGGGCGAATTGGCCTGTGGAGCAATGGCCGAGTTATGGGGTCGACGTGGATATTTGGAATACTTTGGCTGATAATCCTGTGCCAGGAGTTTCATTGGAGGGTTTTGCAAAATCTTTTAGTGTGAAGTGGAAGGCTGGATGACATTTTGATCAGTCAAGATATGTGCTGCTTCAGGGGTGGTTGAAGTTTAGAGGTTCCTGTGGAGCTGTGGAGGTGGGAGGTAGACTTGCCCCGAATTACTTCAGAAAACCCCAAATTAGTTGAATACAATACGAAGTTCTTTTGCTGCTGACAGGAGCTTCCTTTCTTACAATGATATTTTGTGCCTCAAACTATTGACTATTATGATGACCATAAGGCCAAATATTCACCATACTTAATATCTTTGTTGGAATATATACTAAGTCTGGAGGGCTTGGTATAACAATCATTTTCAATAATCTTACATCGTCGGAAGGAAGTTTAAAGAAATAAGAGTATACTTGCATTTAAACGTTGATGCATTCTTTGAGATGCTTTGAATTGATTAAATGAACCAATAACCACACAAATTGAACACAACCTAGTTACACACACAGCTAATAACATCTGTATTAGACTGGATCAGAACTCTTACTACAATGGACTTGATATCAACTCTGGGCTATCACAAAAGAGCTTCTCTCCTTTTTCCTTGGGAATACCAAATCCTGTCATGTCAATTCATGGATATCAACCGTATTAATCCAATTGAAAAGGTGAGAATATCAGAAATATAAGATTCATTTGAAATATTGACTTCGGTATTAATATCGGCATCATACCGATTGCATAGACTTAAGCTAGATAAAGGATTCGACGTGTTGAGATTACTTAACTAATGTCACGGATTCATAGTCTTCCAAACATTGAACCTGTTTAGAACAATGAATTTATTTGAAGTGTTGCTTTCATCTCATAGATCCGATGCGTACGGATCAATGAAGTGACCGCAAAGTCCGACAACCTTTTGAACATGCAACCCATGTGATAGACTGGATCCATATAGAAGCTTGGGTTCATACGGCGTATCGATCCATACTCAAGAATTCTTATACTTGCGAAAATTAAACAATGTAGGATCTCAACTGCAGTCCACATTGTGATAGTAATACATAGTGGAGAATTTTCTTTTTGACTATTTCATCCAGATAGCAGAAACGATTACCACTGGGTTTATATGGGTATCCAACGGCGCAAAGAGAATTTTTCAATTCCCAGCAGACTTCGCCAATTTCGCCTCAACAATACGTTCCACCATCTTCTCTAATATAGCCATATCTCCATTGGCGCCCTGTGCAAAATATCCCTCCACAGCCTTCTCCACATATTTACCAATTTGATCGACCTCGACGTTAATATACTCCCCCTCCTTCTTCAGCGCCGTCACAATTTTCGTCTGCGTATATGCAATCAACATAATTTCAAACCACTCCTCATCAACCTTTGTAATCGTCAAGCTAGCCCCGTCAAGCGTGACATATCCCTTCTCCACAATATATCTCAAAACCTGTTTATCTCTTGGTTTTAATCTCAGCGTTAAAGCCTCTCCATCCTCTTCCCTCTTGATTAGCTCTGCAACCGTATCCACATGTCCTTGTACGAAATGTCCTCCCATACGTGTATCTGCGGAAACGGCGCGTTCGAGATTGACTTCAGAGTTAACTTGTAGAGAACCGACATTTGTGCGACGCAGAGTTTCCGGGGCGCAGCCAACGGTAAAACTATCGCTGGTGAAGGTTGTGACGGTGAGACAAATACCATTTACGGCTATGCTGTCGCCGAGTTTGCAGTCGGAGAGGATGGAGGATGCGTTGCTGATTGTGAGGGTGGCTCCATATTGACTGTCGAGTTTGATGTCGGAGACAACTGGTGATTGTTAATGAGATTCAATTGGCGATTAAGTATTAGCTACATACCTCCTTTTATCTCAACGAGACCGGTAAACATGGCTAGGACTGTGAAGTGGTGGATGTGATTGAAGGTTGGGCTGATGCGATGGATTACCCCGCGATGACCAATAATCCCGTCTCACTGAGTTTGTTTTACGCTTACGTAATCCATTGATTTAGGAACCATCAAACTTCACCTCAAGATTTGTAGAAACTTTAGTATTCTATCAACTATCAACTTTTAATTTTCCTCTAGTTAATTACCCCTGTTTCTTACCTTTTTTTTGTTTTATTTTTCTACTTGTTTCCCTCTTTCCTACCTAGGTATATCAAGGGACAATAAGTTGCACCATCCTCTATAACTCCTTAGCTTATCACTCGCAAGGACTTTTCTCGATTTGACCTGTACCCTTCAAACCGGTCTGCAAGAAGATATCTACTATTTACTAATCATGAACTCCCGTGGAAATTGCATAACTAGGCGGTGCACCGGGAAACGGGACGGGGAGATGCAAGGTTAATATGCTAGCTCATGCTTGGTGTGAAGACCTAAAAAGATGAGGCGACGCCCAGTGGCATGTGTTGATTATCTCATACCTACCTTTATATCTTTCGAGACGATCTCTCTTGCAGCTATTCAAAGATAAAGATCTCAGATATGGCATTCAATATTCTCCATGCAAGCTATACGCCATTCAATCACGTACCTGCAAAGTACCAGGGAAGCTACTGCAAGCCACCTCCAGGATGGCGTTCGGGAGGCTAGAACCTGATCCGTAAGGCTGACCTGAGCTGATAGCGATGTATAGAAACCGTGGAAGACAGGGTCAGTATTGATGAGAGCAACATCGTAGATGAAAAAACCAGACATGGTTAGCCGGTCGAGACTTACCGAGAGCCTGGCGATGAGAAGGGTTTACGTTAGGATACTGGAAGAAGCGCAGTCGCTCAGTAAACTGGAACGAATGCAATGACAATGTCCCTTGGAGGGAGCGAAAAACTCGTGTGATTGTGGGATATCATGGCAAAGAAACAAAGCTCCGATGAACGCTTTCTCCACCGGATGTGTTTTCTGCGTCGGTGCTGTTATACAAAAATATATGTACAGTGATGCTTTATACTACCTTGCAAGTACTATCGAAGCTCAAGCTGTTACCTTGATCCCATTCTCAAGGGTATGAGGCTCGTAGATTCTCGGTATTAATCCCCCAACCATATCAATGGCTCCATCCATGCTGTCCTTGTTGAAGACAAAAAGCCCCTGTATAGCAGCCATACTTGTGTGAAGCTCCGGCTCAATCGTTTTGCCTTCTTCGTTGGCAACAAGCCCCAAACTTTCTAGCTTTGCCAAAAATCGCCTTTTTCCATTTCCATCTTTATCAACGTCACCATAGAATCTATCCCACATCTCTCCGGCTTGGTATCTCGTAGCTTCGCCAATTCGTTCGATCATATCGACCCGTCCAGGTCGAATCAGAGCCGCGTCCAGTCGATCAATATGATTCGTAGTAAGAAAAGCAATTCTTTCTTCGCCAGCTGCCACCCCATCCAGTGCATTTAACAATCCCGAAAATGTAACAGTCGCGCCTGAGTATCCTTCGGAATCCACCTGTCTTCTATTCACAAACGCAGCATCTGCATCTTCCAGCAATACAAACGTTCTCGGAGGTAACTTGGTGAGGAAATGGGCCAATTTGTCGTCTGTCATCCCCCGCTCGCTCAGATTTATCATTGCGACCCCAAAATTCAGTTCCCCAGCTAAGGCCTGTATGAATGAGGTTTTTCCACTCCCAGGTGGACCATACAGAAGGTAGCCTCTTCGGTAAGGTATTCCTCGATCCACATACCACTGCTGCCGCCCGAGGAAATCCGTCACATCATCCAGAATTCGTTCCTTGACTCCTTCGTCCAAAATCACAGAGCTCAGTGGCCGTTTCCGTCGCGCATCCCCAAATTGTCTCCACTCCATTCCCGAACTCTTGTAAACTACCGTCTTCCCTTCGCGCTGTGTCGCAGCCAATTGATGCGCTTCTGCAAATATATCCGCGAATATGTGTCGATGGGCGTATAATGTTCGCAGAGTAATCGTCTCATGCGGTACACCAGTATTCATATTATGACTGCTTTGCTTCTCTCGCTGAACTAGTATGAATGTATTCTTATGCTGGACAATGTGCCTGCCATACCCTGGTTGCGCAAGAAATGTCGCAGATGATGGACCATCTTCTAATTGTTCGCCGCCCGTCCGCATAGAATAGTCATGAACGCGGGTAATTCTTGATGCGATGAAACCTCCAGGTGGTCGGGGGAGACACAGCCATGCTAAGATCCATTGATAAGATGGGTCCTCTTTACTGATTTCGAGATTCACCAAAAGACGTCGTTTGATGGTGGAAGCTCCCAGTATCATGAAACGTCGTCCTATGGCGGCAGAAGCCCCAAGTCCTGCAAGACCGATCCCTCCGGCGAAGACAGGATTGTTGAAGAGTGCATCGAGGGTTGTCAGCGAAGTTGTTGGGTCTGGCATTTTTTGGTGATGGAGGGGATATTGGGATTATCGCATCGCTTGAAAAAAGCTCTGAAATGCCCGACAGTAGCCGATGTTTGTGTTTGTGGGGTGTGAACTTTATCGAAGGAATGAAATTCAAACATCAATAAAATTTCCTTTTTAACATACTACAAACATCGCGACATACAAAGAAGGCGCAATAATCTGGAGGTACAGCACAGGAGCCGATCATGATTGAAGCTTCTGGGAGTGCCCAATCTTACCTGGTAGCAGACACAGAGAAAAAAGATCTCGGGCATTAGTATACACCAAGTTCAAGTAATTACTTTCCATTGGTTATTTGGTTATTGGTATTGCCCTCATGACAGCGACTTGTGCATTGAATTCATCAAGTCTCGATCCATTCAATTGCTATAAACAAGCTTCTGCAAATGGACTAGCCTGCGTCGAAAGAGACCGCCATTGCTTCAGTTCAATTGTCTATGGAGAGGGAAAGTTTCCCTTTGAATTTTAGCTATATGACCTTCAGAGCGTTGGCGCAGTTACCAATGCGGTTTGGGGTATATTGCCCAGTTCCTGCACAGCATACAAATCCTATTATCGGAGGAAACTACGGATCTACCTCGTCCATAGAATCCAAAACTCGAAGTTGAGTGTGTTTTATACATATTGCAATGGTGAACACAACAGCTTATGGGGCCATCTGTCATGGAATGCGAGCACGAGACTACGCGGGCCTTGTGGCTAAGGCTAGTAGATGGCAGTAGCATTTATCGTCCGAGGCGGCGGAATAGAAGCAATATAGAATACATGAAACTTGGTAGATGGTGTTTAGGGACAATGTCTCCTCTATATTCGTAGTTCCATGGTTTCTGTATGGCTTTTCTCAAATCTTATTTGCTTTTCGTTGCTTCTACTTCATTTGGGATGCTCAATATCATGAAACGTCGTCAAGTCAACGAGAAATTCGTGTGGAGGTCTGCCATAGAAGCCATGCCATCCGTGTTTCAAAGATTTATGCACGCATCTTTAGATATCCGTTACCCCGGACTAAATGATGGGTCCATATGCTAGTCACCCACTGACTGACCACGTCCGTATCCAAAGCCTTATCGAAATCCTGCCATGCAACTAAGTTACCACAAACACAGAGAGATGAATCCCAAACCGTTCCTTGCCATTTAGATGGCACTTTGGAATGTAATGTGCTTAGAAAAAGGGATTTCGTGAAGATAATTAGTGCCTGGATTAAATATTGCCAACGCCCAGACTTTTTTAATGCCTGGAATTGTCTTTTTTGATGATTTTTGAAACTAACATCGTTTGGCGGAAATCTTTGTTCTATATTTGTTAAGGCGACTAATCATTCTTGTCCTTCTGCCTTATTCTTTTTATATATTCATCTACTCTATACTCTGTCCATGCAAAACAGGCCCTCCGCCCTGAAAGTCAAATTCGGTCAACACGAAGGGATGAAGGCAAAACGGTTTGTCGATTCTGCTACTCAATGCAAAAGCCCATGCCTGGAGCAGCTCTAACAAAATTCTGTTCACTCTTATCATTGAGTTGCCATTTATGGTATATTTCTAAGAGTTGTGAGGCCAGCCTTTCTATGATTTACGTATTGCAGCTGGACTTGAATTTTCTTTCTCAATAATTACTGACAGTGTTTTACTATGGGTACATTAGCCAAGAAACTATGGGAGATCAAAGAAGGATTTAGGAATGATGAAAATTTGACTCGAGGGAGGAGGGGTATTGTTCGCGGAATAAAGGCATTACCATTATCGACGGGAAAGTATCTAATTTGGAGGATTCCATTCGTGCAATGGTTTCCGAACTATGCTCCGAGGTGGCTTTTGGACGATGTAATTGCAGGTGTCACAGTCGCATTTGTCTTGGTTCCACAAGCCCTGGCATCTGCAGCTCTTGCTGGAGTGCCATTACAACAAGGCTTATTCGCTAGCTGGCTGCCATCAGCTATATACTTCTTCATGGGGACATCTAAAGGTAACATCTCACAAACTCAAAATTGATTTATACTGAAAATCATAGATGTTGCCACGGGGCCTACGACATCTTTGAGCCTCCTTACCAATGCTGTTGTGCTATCTATTACCGCTCAAGGTCTTCCAATACCACCAGCTCTCATTGCATCCGCTCTGTCGTTCTCAATAGGTTCTCTATCTCTATTCATAGGACTTCTAAACCTTGGATGGATTCTAAATTTCGTAACGGTTCCTATGCTGGTTGGATTTCAGATGTCGGCAGCGTTGATCATTATTCAAGGCCAGATACCCTTGTTCCTCGGAGAATCGGGCGTAAGTCAGAACTTCACACAGCAAGGAATGGAAATTCCTAGAAACATTGCAACTACCCAACCGTTGTCTTTGGCTGTTGGTGTGGCGTCAATAGTGATCATCGTTCTATTGAAGCTGATGGGCAAGAAATGGGGGCATAAGAGTAGCATTATCAGGGTGTTTTCGAATTTACGTAACGCTTTTGTAATCGCTATTTCCACTGGAGTATCCTTTGTTATCAATCGGGAGCTTATAGTTCCACAATTTCCTATTGCTGGAACTGTCCTCCCTCAAGGGATCCAATTCCCACAATCCCCGACCAAGATGGTCCTGCTTGTTGCTACTAAATCATTTCCTGTAAGTAAAGTCGGAATTAGAAAAAGTTGGGCTGGAAACTGACTTTCTACTATTTGCTAGGTGTTTATAGCCGCTGCAGTAGAACATCTAATTTTCGCCAAGTCCTTTGCTCGCCAACACAACTATGAGATTGATGAATCTCAAGAGCTTGTATTCCTTGGCACCGCAAACATTGTGAATAGCCTTTTCGGTGGGATGCCAGTATCAGGATCACTTTCCTTGTCAGCAGTGAATTCAGCAACTGGAGTAAGATCGCCGCTGGATGGACTATTCTCAGCGGGGATCGCTTTCCTCGCCATCAACAAATTAACAGAGGCCTTCAAGTGGATTCCAACTGCCGCAACCAGCGCCGTTATTCTGGTCTCCGTAGTTGACATCCTCCCTCCGAACAGCATTCCTCTCACATACTGGAAAAGATCCTTTGCGGATTTCATAGGCTTCTTTGTCGTCATGAATGTTGCACTAGTTGCAGGCTTAGAGGTCGCTCTTGGTCTTGGGGTAGCCTACATGATTCTATATACTCTTTTGCGCACATTGTTTTCCTCGATTACTCCACTGAAATCCCTAGATATCGAGAATAGATACAGTTTCAATAACGTGGAAAGAATGAGACTACCACATCCTGGAAGAGGCCGCACAGTACCCCAAGGAACCCAAGTTATCACATTAGAAACAACTCTTATCTACCTCAATGCCGAGCGAATCAAGAAAGATATCCTAGACGCTATCTGGACTAATCATGAGCCTACTCCGTATGGACCAACAGACCGAAAAGGATGGAGCGACTTTCGCGTTCGACGAACTGCTACTCTCCGTCGCAGAAGCAATATCAATACGCCGACCCGATTCCTTCCAAAACTTGAAGTTATCGTATTCAATTTTACTCGGGTTACGTTTATTGACACTACCGGCCTTATGTACCTCCAGGATACCAAGGACGAAATTATGACCTATAGTGGTGACGCCGTAGAATTACGCTTCGTAGGCATGAATGCCGCTGTACATAAGAAATTTAAGAGAGCAAGTTAGCCATTGGGCACTTATCATCAAGAATCACAAATTAGCCTAGTAGCAGGAATCGATATCATATTCGAGGATTTATATGATGCGATCGCAGCACCCAGATCAGTAAGAGCATCGATGAATGGGTTGGAATTTGAGTTTGGGAATGCGAAGAATGATTTGGAACAGGATAGTGATGAGGAGGCTTTCCAAAAGGGCTTAATGAATGTCATTGTTACGAATGTTATGACGAAGCATGGAAGGGCTTATAAGGAGGAACTTTGAATAGGGCTGGGATATTTTAGCGGCGTGATTTCCCTGTATTTTATGGGCTGGATAAGAATTGCGAGTTTATACGCTGGACAACATTGTCGAGTTAATGGTATTTTTTTCTTCCCGGAGTGCACTGTGAACGTCCCCAGTAGAGAATACTGCCAAGGTAGAAAGTAGAGCTCACCGGGAGATGGGTCAGATCGGGGTCAGAGCCTCTAAACTAATTACTCCTAAAAATATGTGCTCAGGATCATTACAAACTGGTAATATGAGAAAGAAAGAAAATAAGTTTATGTGAAAACAAGGTATAAATATAGACTGACTTAAAAATTCCCATCAGACTGTAATCTGTGATGGCATGGTCCGTGCGTCATGTCTCCAAAACTGGTGATAAATTTCCCCGCACTTGAGCTTTCCCAGCAAACACAACCACAACTTCATGCTATAGACATCCATCCCAACTGTCGGGCATAGATTTCCCAGAATTCAATGCAAAAAAAACCATCTATTGATTCCTTGGAGCAATTGACTCAACCCATTGTGTGGGAAGATTGTGCCGACTACCCTACCACAGCATCATGGCAAATGGGTTTGCAACGAGTTTGTATGCCCGACCAACTCTACCTTACGACAATTACGTCGCAAATGCCCGAGTATGGAATTGCATAAGATCTATTGTCCGGGGAGGTACAAACGGCCGAGGATTCGGGGAGGCGCAATGATGCAACAGCTTCAGCGTATGTCAAAATGTGCGATGCTTGGAAGGTGTGGATGCAATCAGAGCAATCAAGTCGATTTACCATTCATTACCTTAGGAATCTACGACTGTCATGAGTCACGGATGAATCATCGTGGATAGGAGATTACCTCCGACGCTTGACAGCAGTATTGAGTGCAGGTGTAACCTCTTAGACATCATTCGAAGCACTGAAAAACCCGCATCTAGATTGGGATGCCGTCCCTGGCCCCACTCTTGACAGCTTTGCCACTTCGGCACCTTTATTATAAGGGCATGGATTCGAATGGCCGAATTTGCACTACTATTATTGTTACACTCGGTGGTTACTAGGAAGGCTAGTTCGCCTGGATTGTAACGTCCTATCGACTATTCTATGCAGTTGTTGGTGTCTGGAAAGGGGCAGCGCCTCAATAACGCCCTCATGTGAACAGTCTACATGGACTAAGAAAATAGCTCTGGGAACTTTGAAAGGAAGAAGCGCCGGTCACTCCTTCCCTTATTATTTTCTGGGTCAAATTAGAGTATTAGTGGGCCCATCACTGCGTCTAGATTCTTGCACATTCCATCAATGAGCGAAAGAATGGCAAACTGGACTTATAGCGCTCAATTGAATTTCATCTCATCTCAGCTAGTTACGACCGAACAAAAGTTGCATCACTAATTGACTGTGCTTTCTGGGAAGAATGCCAATGTCCCCCGGCTGGGCATTATCTACCGTGTTTTCATCCGGGCGACAAGAGACGGTTTGGCATAGCAATATTCGAGAAATGCATCCCATCATATCGGAACGTGTAACCAACTACATCATTTTTTTAACAAATTACGATGCATCTTCTGGCATCTTTATTCAGAAGATTCCTCAACCACCAACCAACATACAGCGATGTTCATTGTGGAAATGAAATTCGAGACGGCGGTTAAAGTGGAAACATTTTCATTTCCGCTTTGTATTATTTTTTCTCAGCGCGGCCTCGGCAAAATTAAATATGTCTCAGAGCTTACTACGAAATTGCATATGCAGATAATCCTCAGCGGAAAACCCCCAGGATACTTCGGTCAGTGAGGCTCCGACATACGCATCAAGCGATAGCCAGGTTCTCATGTAAATCGGAACCGAGGTCAAGTCATGAGAAGTTTTGTTTGCTATGAATCTGCGGGCGGTGGAATGTGATCTGATGAAATTCTATGGTCCTACTAAATTGACTGACCCTCGAGGGTTGTGAACCAATGATCTCTAAATTCGGCGGATATTATATCCTAGCATCTTGATGCTTCCATAACTTCTAGGGGTTCTATGGCTTTCAGGGCCATTCCGAGAAGATTGGCGACATCTCACGAATCTTGTCAAACCTTACAGCAGCATCCATAATACGACTCAGGTTGTAACCCCATTACGGCATAGTTGTCATTTTTGGTGATCACGAGCTTCCCCACAAGCCACCAATCCCCAACATCCCCAGATTCTTACCCCGCAATAAAGAGCATGCAGTACATGCAGAATTTGCAGAATATGCAAAGTCTACAGAATACATGCAAGTTACAAGTTTAACCAGGCCTGTGGTAGTTTGTACGACAATGGGTCGGACCGGAGAACGGCCGTTACCAAATTCAAAAAAGTCTTCCATGTAAGATTTTCCTCTAAATTATCTTACACGTGGTAAAACAAAAGGCTCCTTCCGTCTTTTCATGGGGGTTTACTCGTGGATCTAGCCGTCAGCATTATCTTAGTTCGTCTTGTCATGTTGTCATGGTAAATTTTAAATTTTAGTTGTTTGAGATTAATTTTCTTCTTGGCCGAGTTCTGCTCACAAGGTCAATTTTCGGCAGTGATTCGGAGCATTTTATCCAGAATCCCACTTCACTGGGCCCGCTTGTTCGATTATTCCGGTTTCCAGAATTCTATGGCCAGCATCAAGCACAAGCTAATATCAACCTCATCTCATGTTGGATGATCATGAGGCTGGATACCCTCACATGTCACTAATAGGGACCGAAAGGGTACAGAACGCCTCAATCGTACAGACAGTCGTGCATGGAAGCTCGTGATAATATTCTATCAAGAAAGGCCGGAGACTAAACAGAACTGTCTGAATCATACTAATCAAACCGGATTTTTGCCTTTGCAGCACTCTCATCTTCTCCCTTTGGATAGACCACTGAAATGGTGCATGTAGGTGCATGTAGGTACAGTGAAATTCAGTACATAAGTGATTGACG
This sequence comes from Sclerotinia glacialis, assembly GCA_002162575.1. Lineage (NCBI taxonomy): Eukaryota > Fungi > Ascomycota > Leotiomycetes > Helotiales > Sclerotiniaceae > Sclerotinia > Sclerotinia glacialis. Next base: position 712,390 of record NGKH01000007.1, on the reverse strand, counting down.
ATTCCCCAGTTGATCATCTTCCACACCTTGTCTACTCAGTGTTGGTCTCTTTACTGTACAAGTCAAACTTTCATCATGGTTAACGTGATCAAAAGCGTGCTTTTACTCTCCTTGGTGCTTCAGTCATCATGTATGCAGTTTCACATACCTCAGGTCGATAAGGTAGTGGTGAAGGTCCTGAACAAATTTGCACCTTATGTACACAACAAGGGCAACCACACCGACGTCGCTGTCATTCAAGCAACGGATGATATGGCCAAGATCATTCCTCGTGCGACCCCCTATTGGTACGAACAAATTTCGCATCAGGGCAAATCCGCGTTTGGCCCTTCGGGATATAAGGTGTATCGCAATGTCAAAGATTATGGCGCAAAAGGCAAGTTCATAGATATATCAGTGATCGTTGCTAACAAAATCATCTAGGTGATGGTGTTACCGATGATACTGCCGCTATCAACGCTGCTATCAGTTCCGGTGGAAGATGTGGTCAAGGGTGTTCTTCGACCACAACAACTCCTGCAGTTGTCTACTTCCCATCTGGAACCTATTTGATATCGTCATCGATAATAGACTACTACTACACTCAGATTATCGGTAATCCGAACAGTTTACCAGTTCTCAAAGCTACGCCCAATTTTTCAGGCTTCGGTTTGATCGATGCAAACCCATATTATAGCCCCGTTCTTAATTGGGGATCCACCAATGTGTTCTTGAGACAAATTCGCAACTTGGTCCTTGATATGACTAGCATTCCTGCTGGAACCACAGCAACAGGTCTTCATTGGCCAACTTCTCAAGCAACAAGCTTACAGAATGTTGTATTTCAGATGAGTTCTGCACCAGGAACTCAACACACTGGTCTATTCTGTGAAAGTGGTAAGTGAAATGGAGTCTTTAGACAGTTCCACACTAACATAAAAAACAGGTTCTGCTGGACTTTTGGTTGATGTGACCTTCAATGGTGGACTTGTTGGTGCTGCCATTGGCAACCAGCAATTTACCATGCGAAATTTGGTTTTCAACAACTGTGTCACGGCAATTAGCATGTTCTGGGATTGGGGATGGTTGTTCCAAGGTATCAGCATAAACAACTGCCAAAAAGGAATTGATATTTCGGCAGGAGGATCTACTGCTCAGAATGTGGGATCGGTTATTGTTATTGATAGTTCAATCACTAACACCCCGGTCGGAATTATTACCGCTTACACATCCAATGCAACGCCAGATACAGCTGGTAGTCTCATACTTGAAAATGTGGTACTCAGTAATGTCCCCACAGCTGTTACTTTGAGTGGTGGGATGACACAACTATCTGGTACAAGTGGAAGCACGACCATTACTGGTTGGGGCCAGGGGCGCAAATATGATTCCAACGGTCCATCTGATTTTCAAGGCGCCATCACTCCAAACAATCGACCTGCATCTTTACTCAACGGAAACAAATATTATACACAGTCGAAGCCTCAGTACAATACCTTGTCGGTCTCTTCATTTACGAGTGCGAGGACCAATGGTGCAATCGGAGATGGTGTGACCGATGATACCGCTGCTCTACAACGTGGAATCAATAATGCAGCAAGTTCCGGACAGGTATTTTTCCTAGATGCAGGTACTTACAAAGTAACAAGCACCATTACTTTTCCTCCTGGTTCAAGAATAGTAGGCGAGTCATATTCTACCATCATGTCGAGTGGCAGTTTCTTCAACAATATCAATAGTCCTCAACCGGTCGTACGAGTTGGAAACCCTGGTCAAACGGGACATGTCGAATGGAGTGATTGTTTGGTTTCGGCACAAGGTCAACAAGCTGGTGCTACGTTGATCGAATGGAACCTCGCCAATTCCGGTTCAACGCCATCTGGAATGTGGGACGTGCACACGCGAATTGGCGGTTTCGCAGGATCGAATCTACAAGTTGCTCAGTGCGAGAAGAACCCAGCCAGTACAACGGTCAACTCAAACTGTATTGGTGCATACATGGGCATGCATATCACAGCCGGTGCCAGCGGCTTGTACATGGAGAATGTGTGGATTTGGACCGCTGACCATGATATTGATGATCAAGGTTTGAGACAACTCGATATCTACGCAGGAAGAGGTCTGTATATTGAGAGTACCGCGGGAACTTTCTGGCTGTAAGTCTATTTTGTTTCGGATAACACAAAAATAGGCTAACATTTATCAGTGTCGGCACCGGCGTTGAACATTTCACACTGTATCAATTCCAATTGGCCAATACCAAGAACATTTTCATGGGTTTCATACAGACAGAAACGCCGTAAGTTTCTCCATAAATTTTATGCTGAAAGCATTGTTAATGATCCTTAGGTATTATCAACCACAACCCACTGCACCAACGCCCTTCAGCGTTGTCCCATCTCTTAACGATCCTAACTTTAGTACTTCATGCTCAGGCTATTCCGGGAACTGTGCTTCGGCTTGGGGCTTGAGAATCATCAACTCCAGCAACATTCTTATTTATGGAGCGGGACTCTACTCATTCTTCGACAATTATTCTACCAGTATGTCACATCTTATTTTCCACCCTCTCCAATCCCCTATGAATTTTGTCGAGATATACTAACAACACATCAAAGCCTGCTCCAACGGCGGCGGTCCCGAAAATTGCCAGACGAACATTCTCAGTCTCGAGGGCTCAATTTCAAATGTCAATATCTACACCTTGGCCACAGTCGGTGTCACGAATATGCTCACGATAAATGGACAGTCCCAGGCGTTGTATAGCGCGAATCTCAATGTATATCCTACTTTGATTACATTATATAAGTCTGGTTAGAGTATGGAGTCGGTAGAAGTGGTTTTGGGGGGGTGTGCGAGGATCTGTTGGTAGAGCTTGATATTGGTAGCGTCTGGATTGAGTTGAGTTTTGCTGGAGTCTAGGAATTTTGGGTGTGGAGAGGTTTGTGGATGGGGCGGTTCTTTGTCTTCATTTTGCTTACTTGCTTCATAACTCTTTTTGTCTTCAGCAAAATTATCTATTCTGTCTTTTGCGATAAATTTTTTGTGCAGATGCAAGATGGTGAAATTGACTATGACGCCTGGTGCTGATCCCGTGACTAGCTAGTTCTAGTGCTCGTGAGAAAATAGTACCGCGATCCCATCTTTGCAAATCTCAAGTCAGCCGCATAGATTCGGCCAAGTATCCCCATCCCCACCAGTCCTCTCCCGCTTTTCCCGATTTTTTTATGAGAAAGAAAAGATACCAATCATTCTGAGACAAAGGTTGGAAGGGGTATATGTAGCACGGCTATTCTCATCCCATTCTTCCCCGGTTGAAATAAGCTTATATACTGATGTGGCCTGATACAGCCTGGTACGGCATGACATGCATGGATTTCGCTGCTGATTACCTATCGTGTACTTGGTGGTGTATGTACTGTGCAGATCATGTATATCATGAAGATCATGAAGATCATGCAGAGTGAAGATCATGTAGAGTCAGATGATCCTTGTCTTGTGAGCTTTTTGACAGGAAGTTTTGTGCAGTAGATATCATGCGTTTGCTAGGGGCTTGTGGTGTTGTGATTGATTTTAAGATGTGTGTATGGTGGTTTGAAGATTGGTGGGTGTGTGGGTGTGTGGATGGATAAATGGGTAAATGGGTAATGGGTAATGGGTAATGGGTAATGGGTAATGGTGGGTTTGGGGGTTGATTTTATGGGTGGGGGATGTTGGATAGAGAGAGGGGTAGGTAAGTAAGTAATCAAGTTAGTTATCTTTTAAACAATTGTTATTATTATTATTGTTGTTGTTGTTGTTATTATTATTCGATTTTTATATTTGTGAAGAGCGCTTTTGTTTTGTTTTAGAGGTTTGGTTTGGATTTCTCGCAGCAAGGCTAAATCGTTCCGTTCATTCATTCTCATTCAAGTTGTAGCCTCGAAAATTGAGCGGCTAAAATGCCTCATTTGATTGTAGAGTTTCATTCGGTGTTGATTGTCATCATTAGAATGGGAAGTGTTCGAATGAGTGGAATCTCTAGAGGAAATTCAGCCTTTCTTTCTTGATGTAAAACCTCCGGATTCTTTGTCCATGATGTCTACTCTACTTCAATACTTTTCCATCCTTCCTTTACCTTTAATCCAAGACTAATCAAACTCAAATGTACAACACATCGTATCCGAATCAGAGTCATCTAACATCTCTTCTCTTGTAACCTGAACCTTCCATCCACAATCAAGCATCATTTGTATCAGCTTTCCATTGATCTCAGGTCGCAGCCATTCTTTCCAGATATGATAGCTCATGATGATCTCTGTCAGCGATGAAATTTTCTTCAGCTCCGCATCAATTAACCTGAGTAACTCTGCGAAATATTTTTAATCTCAACATATTCCTGATGAAGTGGCCGGTGACGCCCCAAATAATCCGTACAATGATTGTCCCATAGTAGCATTTCGATCGTTGCAAGGCCCGTACATTTCGCCCGGGTTTAACTCCAGAAGTTTTCCCTCGAGCGGAATTTGTCCTTCTACGGAGGTCTTGAACCATGGAAAATAGATGCCCAGATGACGAATGAAACTCGCATTGCGATTCCCGATTCGTGTGAGAAACTGAACGGGGGTTTCGTTGCGAAATACTGTCGGTGTTAAAGATTCTTCGACGCGCGATAACTCAAATGTGTTGTTGCGGTAAAGAACCGGGGTGGCTTCGAGATAGATTTGTTTATTGACTCGTAATAATTGGAGAGAGCGTCTGATACTTTCTTTTGTGTCTGCATCAGAAGGTCCTGAATCATCTGTGCCAAAGTTGGTTTGGAATGATATAGGTTTGGCGACAACTAGGAGTTCTTTGTATATCTCAAGGCGAATTTCGATCATGGGGTCGAAAAAATTGAGCTTTGAGGCTGGTGGTTGGGTGGTTGGTGATGGAGATGGAGATGGAGATGATTATATATTTTCATTTGCACGGGGTATTTTGAGCCCATGTTTTACTTCCATCACATCAAGTTGTCGTCATGCAATGATTGGAAATATATGAAGAATTTGTATGCAAACAGCAAAGGTCGGTGAAAATTCGAAAGTCTTGTTTGACGTTGAAGTCTTCAATATATATATGTATATATATATATAGAACTGTAGGGATTAAATGGCGAATATTTGATGGCAAGCACAGGAAATGAAAGAAACATGGAATATAAGTATAAGCATGCATACACGGAGGAGTATGGGTCAAACGGCAAGGGAAGTGGGAGTCAAATAAAAGGTAGCATCTTCATTGTATTGATTCCGGAACCAGAGTCGCCAATCAATCGATCTACTATCAATATTTCTCGCTCGTACTTATTGTCAACTATCTACTTTACCTCTCCCCCCAATTAGCCTTTTCAGTCGGAAATCTACACGTATATCAGAATATTAAGACGACCTAACTATTGCAGCATCGTAGTATACGTTGAAAAATGTTTGAATTCAGTATCAAACATATCCAATCCAAGCTATTGCTTGGGGAAAGGATTAATGATCGAAGTACTTCAATCAGCTACCACATTACCGCGAAAATAATACCCATTCGTCGTCAAGCAAAAGAGATCATTGTCTAGAAGGGACACATGCTAGACGATGGTGACCATACCATACATACTATATCACGTACACCTTGCTTCATGTTCAGGTTGCAACTAAAAAAACAAACATTTAAAAAAAGAAGAAAAAAATTAAAAATTAAAGAAATCTAATTACGAAATAAATGACAAAGACCAAGGAAACAAGGAAAACAGAATAAACTTACTGGATCCACCACCAACTCTTCCTCCCTTTCTATCTATACGGATATTCTATCTATACGGATACCCATCTATCTATATTCCAATTTACTCTCAAGCCAAAACCTAGATTAATAAAGGGAAAATAAAGAAAATACTTGCCACCTACCTTTGCTCTCCAACTTCGCTTATACTCAATCGGATCCTCCAAAAACGGACTCGAGGCCTCATTTACATCCTCTCATTAAACTCTTCCTCATATCCCGTCTCTCAACAAATAGGTTCCTTCTTGGGAATACCTCCATCGTTATGAGCTCCCAGCTTACTCCTCTACGGATTATAAGTCTGATATTTCTTACCAGGTCTCGGCGGCAAGGTAGGCGGTCTTCGATTCCTCCGCCTCCTTTGCTCCTCCAATTTCTTCGCCTCTTCACGTTCACGCAACTTCCGACTAATTTCCTCTCTCTCCTCCTTCTCTTTCTGCGCCTTCTGCTCCGCCCGTACCATCGCCTCAACCTCCTCCTCAAACTCCTCCTGTGTTTGTCCCGGCCAGGGAAAATGAATTCCGGGAACATCCGCATGGGGACTGACATCTTCCTCGGCGGGTTGTTGCATTCTCGGTTGATCATCAAAGGGATTCTGTACACCCTCCGGCCAGTACCCACTACCCGTTCCATCTCCGGCCCCGATTCGCTCAATCGCTTCACAAGCATCCAAAGTGATTTGTTCATCATAATCCTCCAATTTTTGAAAAAGTATCTTGATTGTCGAACTCGCGACTTCAGACCGCCACCAGTCATCATCCTGTTTTTCGAATTCCTCGAGAGTCTTCGCGGCAGGAGGAAACAAATGATCCATATTTGGATACAAATCTAGCCGACCAAGTGCCTCAGCTTGATAAAGAAGATACGACGAAATAGATGGCGAGGTATCGTGAACTCGTAATCCCTCCAACATGATACGAAATGCCTCGGATCGTGAACGTGGCTCTCCGTGTTGAATTTCCCACGTCTCCCCCATGGTTCCTTGTCCCCGCCAGATTCCATCGTCAAATTCACAATCAACCTCTTCTTCGTATAAGGCATCGGCGAGTTGTGCCCGGGCTTGATGCAATGGGTAATCTTCTCTACCTAGGCAGGAGTCTGGTCCAGGATAGGGTGGCCGATCGGGATTTAAATTTGAGATGTTGGGAGCTTTTTGTAACCAGGGGGCTGAGGGTTCGCGATCACGTCGGTGGAAACGACTGCCTTTGTAATTACCAACATTGGGTGCTAGAGCGGCGATTTCTTCGGGTTTAGCGCCGTTGAGGAGATAAGAGTGTTGTGGTGCGGTTCGGAAGTTGTAGTTTGAGGCGCCGGGGAGAGGAGGGAGTGGTGGGTGTCTGACGGGTAGGAGGTAGTCAAGACCTTCTCCTTTTTCGGATGCAGGATTCTCTACCCCTTTCTGCTGCCTGTAGTCTATTGTTGATTCGCCCTTGTCAGCGTCTTTGTCATCCTCTTCCTCATCATCATCATCACTATTCCCAAAACTTCCCAAAGGAGCCATCTCATCCGGTAATTCCATCTCTTTCCCCTCATCTTCCTTCTCCAAAAATTCCTTTTTCCACCTCTCATATTCTTCCTCCTCCCTCCTCTCTCCTTCCTCTTCCCAGAATTTTTCCAGATCTTCTTTGGCTGCTAAATCCTCGGCTTCATATTCCGTGCTTGTTTTCGAATGAGCTTTTGAGGAATCTGAGTTTGAACTTGAGCTTGAGTTTGAATGTTGAGATTTGGATGGGGATAGTAAAGATGATGTTAACCTGGGGGTAGGGGCCGGTAAGGTATCTATGGGTGGTGGTAAAGAATCCGTAGGTACACCGGGCGGACTAAGATTCGTAAATTCAACCGATTCATTCGATTCATTACTAGGATCTTTCGAAGATCCCGAAGGAGAATCATTAGTTGCATCTATACCTCCTTCCACTAAAGGTTTGGCGTCGGGCCGGGCGGGAAATTCTGAGGAGGAGGAGGAAGGGGTTGCGGATTTAGATACGGGAGGTGAATCTTGTTCGTTCTTCCCCTTCTTACCTTTCCCTCCATCTTTGTTTTCGAGTTCACCTGCTGGTAATCCAGGTGGTGATTTAGGAGGTGTTCCTGGCGGTATCGCAAGGTCAGAATCAGGAGGACTAAAGCAACCGGAAGAAAGATCAGGGGACAAATCCGATGATTTGGAATCTTTGCTATCCTTTTCATAAGGGTCTTGCCCATCGTCACCATCTCCCACTACCGTAAATTCCACCGGCGCACTTCTATACCAATGATTATACAAACCATTTTCCAAGTGTTTACCATGTCTCCCCTCATAATAATTCGCTGGCTCCTCAAGTCCTATTAATCTAAGGAGTTCCACCAATCCACACCATCTCTCCCCAAAAACAGGCCGATACATTTTCATCCCCGTTTCATATTTCATCCCCGTGACCTTCACATCGGGGGTACCCCTAACCCACCCCTCCCCAGCGACTCTCTGCAGCAAATTCCCAAACTCAAGCTGATTAGGGTCCCTCGCATAGTTCACCAACCCAGCCAACAACCTCGTCCAATTCACCACCACCTCCGGATCGAGCGTGCCCTCGTGCCCTCGAAATTCAACCGTCTCCTGCACCCAGTTGGTCTTCTGTCTCGTCTCCGTACCTATGCGCTCAAAATTCCACGCCGACGTACCGCCCACGAAATCCGGAGTTCCAGAAGGTGCCTCGGACGCTACGAAAGCACGGAATTCATCGCGGGTGCGGCAATTGAGTACTGTAGTCATGGCTTCTAAAACGCGCGGATCGCGTTGATGATTTTGTCGGAATTGCCACTGGAAATAAGTTCCGCCACGAAAAGATGTACAATAGGAATTCCGACCATCGATTCGATATGCCGGGTGAATCGAATCGATCTGGGGTTCAAAAGCTTCGATTAGAGCTGCTAGACGTCGTAAGTGGGGGAGTTCGAAACCGGATAATCCGTAGCCGATATGGACGTGAAGACCACAAGAAGCATTGACAGTGACCAAATAATTCTTGCGCATGATCTTACAGAAATCCGCAACATCGGTTAGTGCATCCTCGCTGTAGTAATAAGCAGATGTACGTACCTCGATCGGATGATACTTGTAGGTTTTCCAATCTTGGTATGCTTTTCCGTTTTTCCTACTGGGGTGTTGTGGTCGTTCGATGGAACCATCGGTGGTGATTTCCCACATGGCGAAATTACCATTTGCCTTTTCTGGCTCCGTAGGGAGACCGATGGATGAGAGTGTACGTTTTATATGTGAGTAAATGGACCATTCGGTTGCCCAGTTTTCTTTTCCATCGGGGACTTCGAATAAATATTGTGCTTTATCTTCGGCGGTGGGGGGGAAATAGACGGTTCGTGGATCCGAGGGGTTAGGGTTTGGAGTCTCGGGGTCTATGAGAAAGCCAAGGACGAATTCCAATTCGATGCCGAAGGAAGGTGTGTCGGAGGGGATTAGGGGCTTTTTTGGTGTGGTTTTTTCCTCCATTTTTTTGGTTGTTTTTATGTATATCTATCTATGTGTGTGTAGTTTTATCTATCGTATCGTCTTATACGATCTTATTTCGACCAACCCAACGAGAATAATCTAAAACAACGTAAGCATATAAAAGCAGAGAGTATGTACTTACCAATACTTAATAGACCAATAACAAGTAGACCAGCTACTTGTAACTTTAGGGTAGCTTTAGGGTAGCTTTAGTATAACTTTAGTAGAACTTCAATTCGAACCTCGGAATTTTATATTCTTCAACTCTTCAGTTCAATAAATCGACGCAGAGTGATCTTGCGAAATATTCTCGATTCCCAGACCAGAACGTGGGGGGACAACGGGTGTTTAAGTATGTGAGACTCCAGATCTTGAACGACGATGAGTTTGTAGACCGCGAGATAAAGAAGGGATAGCAGATCAAAGAATTGGGAAGGGAATGAGAAAGAAAGATGAAATTGACTGTTGATAAGATGTTGTTGTTGAGAGCTATTGTTGTTAATAGACAAAGACATGAAAGGTAATAGTCGGTTCTATTAGCGATTCCATCAAGGAACCTGTCAGGAGAAGAACTCCCTTGTCCCAGAGAACAACCGACAGACCATCAATAGAAATCGAGATATCGGAGGATAAATGGCCTTCAGCAATGGGGATGAGACAACTCTGAAGGGACATTTAACAATAACATAATACGCGTCTTCTACTATAATGCCCTTTCCCCTTTCACCGTTACCCTTTACCCTTTACCCATCACAAACAACGACTCCATCTAAATATACAAAATTCCTTTGACCTCACAACAATCACCACAACCACAAGCACAACAAGAAGCACAACAAGAAGCACAACAAGAAGCACAACATTAACCCTAGCAGCACCCCTAACACACTTATATTCTTTGTGGTGTATCAAAACAGGAGACTCGATCTCGCACATTCTAACAATTCCTCATGCAATTTCCTCATCCCTTTTTCCAAGAGCAATTTAGCAATAGTGTGCACCGCGTATAGTAGCTAGTGCAATGCACTTGATGACAATATCTACCAAGATGTGTGGTACTTAATATATGATGTGTAATGTAACAAATCTAATGGCAATAGAGAGGCGAAACTACGAATCCACAGCTTTGATATACGCGAATCACACACAGAAAAGAATACTCAAGTGTGAGTTCCTCCCTAACTAGCACTAGCACTTGCTTTTTATATGAAACTACTCATTAAATACATGTTCTCTGACAAAAGACATGGACAATTACATCTCTCTACATTACGTCTGCACATCTACATATATACGCAAAAATCAATCGTCACTCAAACCAATCATCAATCAAGAATGCCTGGCATGCACAATCGAATTATTTATATATACTATGCTATGCTACGCCAGTATATGAACATGGTATCAACGAGCTTAAAAAGCTAGCATTGTCCACTCTCATCACAATCATTAATCATCGCCTTTGACCAGTATTAAAATATCTGTTTCTTATAAACCTAGCAGCTCCGCCACTTCCTCAATGCCCTCAAGGACATCTAATGAATATAGTTTGATGTAGAAACGTGAAAAACCACGAACCATAAACACCAATGCTAATCAGAAAATAACAAACACGCGCTAAAAAAAAAACTAAAAAAAAACAATGATTATGCACAAGATCATCATTGGATGATACGGAAAGTTTTCCATGCTCTTTGCAAAGATACAAAGATTATTGTACTAATCCCCAATCCATCTTCCGAACACCTTTTTTAAAGAATCAAACCCAAGACACCTGCAACACCTGCAGCAAGGATACCAGTACCATATTCACGACCAATGTTCAAAGCTGAAGCGGCACCAGTGGAGGTAGCAGCAGGGGCGGAAGCGGTAGTGGCGGTGGCAGTTGATGTACTGGTAGCGGTTGCAGTGGCACTTGAACTGGAGGAAGAGGCGGCAGTAGGGGTGTAGTTATCTGGATTCAAGTGACCGCAGTTGCTTGCTTCGTTCTGCGAGCAAAGCCTTTGAGCAGCGGCATCATTCACACCTGCGGCAATGCAGTTGGCGAAAACTTGTTCGCAGATGTAAGTTGGTAAGGTTTGAGTGTAGTATTGAAGACCTGGTGCGGATGAATTTGAAGAGCAGGTACAGGAGAAGTTCAAGGTATTCTATAGGGAATCGCAAGTCAGTATATGAGAACACATTGATAGCAAGCACCAAAATCTAGTGCAGGAATTACTTACAGTGTCACAGTTGTTGTCGTCGATGGCACCACTGCACAAAGTACCGCAAGTATTGATTTGGGCCGTACACCATTGAGCTGTAATTGATTAGTATCTATCGTTATTTTATGCGAGATATTCGACAGATTCTATTGCTAACTTACATCTTGTGGAAGGATCAATTGTGTTTGGATCAATGGTAGCGTTGGAGCTGCTGCTTTGAGCTGCAACGAGAGCAACGATGCTAAGACCGACGATCGACTTGATGAACATCTTGAAAGGCGATTTTTCGTTGAACGTGGTAAACAAGTCAATTAATGATTATCCGAAAGGTTGGGTGGGATGAGATGAAAAGCCTTTGGAAAGTCGGATGAAGGGATGAAGAGATGAAGGGATTCAGAGATTCCGAGAAGTTTTCTGACGATTGGAGATATTGATTGTTTGAGATTGGAAAAAGATGAGGAAGGGAACTTTGGGATTTTTAGTAGAAAAGGTTGAAAAGGTGAAGGTGGTTGGGGTACAGTATTTGATTTTATCGTGAAAATGTATTGGCAATTTGGCAGTCGCTGGTTAAAGTATTGGCAAGGACCAATGGGAAAAAAAGATAAAAAGTGGATCCCAGAGAGCTAGAGAGAAAGCGGGAAGCAATGATCAATTTGGTTAGAGCAAGGATTAATGGGAAGAGTGAGGACCAATCAATTGATGGAAAGAATTATATGGCTAACTAAGATAAGATTAGCTCATCAATCTATCTGGATTTTCCTCACTAGCCTCCACGTCAACCCCTGTCGCATACGGCATTAGCTTGGTACCTGGTGCACTCCGTACACCAAATAGTTTGCCAAGCTTCTTCCTTTTTGAACCAATCAACCAACCAATGAGGAATGAGAAATGAGAAATGGATTGATAATTGAAAAGAAAAGAAAACAAACCTTCATATCAAAACCTCATTATCAAAACCTCGTATCAAAATCTCACATCAAACCCTCATATCAAAATCTCCCTTCTAATCCCATGTCCAGCTAGCTCACTGTCGCTAATGTGAATAAGTATATCCTCTTTCGGTACCATCTTTATAATTCTTGCTAAAACCAAAGTCAAAGCTTTGGATGATATGATACATACTATGATACATACATATTATATACATCCATCCCCTCATTAAACCTTTTCTCATCAAGGTTGCCCAAGTAGGTACATATGTATTGGTCAGAGGAAGAACCAAATGGAGTTTTAGGTAGCCAAGTAATGTCCGTGACCTGGCAAAAATGAAATTACCTCTCAACCTTTTCCTTTTCCTTTTCCTTTTCCTCCCTTTCTCCAATTCCGCTCACCTCCCTCTTATCGGGATTATGTCATCAAGTACCCAATTGTTCCTTGCTCCCATCACACCGGCCCAAACCAGTGTACTGTACCTGGCTTGGAAGCTAAAAAAGCTTGTTTATCTACATTATACAAGGGTTGGAGTGATTAGGTACCTGGTAGAATTTAGGACTTCTCATATATGGTTAGTAAGTGGATGGATGGGTGGATGGTGGATGGGTAGATGGAAAAATGAATATCCTCGACAATACGGATCAATACGGATCGATACAATCAATACAATCATTTTGTTGCTTGTCAGAAATACATTGCCCCTAATAGACTTTCTCTCATTTCCCTTCCTATTGATACATTCAAAATTGAATGTGTCAATTCAATTGATGACGCTCCGCTTGGTCACTGCCGTGGAGGCTTTTTCGCTTCGCTCTGGAAGAAGAGAAGGTTCTTATGTTCCTGTCTTATACACTTTTACCGTCTTACACACTTTTACCGTCTTACAATGGGAAATACTACTTGACCCCTGTAGGTTGTAGCCAACCGGTAAGATATAACTTTCCTCGGCAATTTTCCCACTTCGGCTAAGACTAATTAGGTTAGATGGGAAAATATTCACCTCTTTGCGACAGTTATGTTACACTTTTCTCATCAAAAGGTAAGGTAAAGAAAGGTACAAAGGTACAAAGAGACGCACAAAGAGAATAATACAACCACAATGACCTTCTCTTGTTTCATACAATAAACTCAAATGCTTCAAATATAATTATATTTACAACGTCAAATACATAATCATAACATTATTATATATTATTAATATATTATCATACATTACCATACATTATCATACATTATCATCCATCTCCATCTCCATCTCCATCTCCATCTCCATCTCCATCTGTCTACCTTATATCCTATACATCTCTCAATTTTAAGCTACCCTGGTATGATGATGTATACATTATGAAGCATCGCTTTCTCCCCTTCGAGCTCCACTCACGCTTCACTCCAAGTCTCTACCGCCAAAGATGATGTTTTCATTCATCTCCGACCAATCCCATTTCTCCCTTCTCTCTATGTTGCCAACACCTAAAACTACACCCACCATCAATCAGACCAGCAGCCAGCTGCATCAACAACACCATTCATCTCGAACATTTTAAACCAAAACTCCATTCAAGGTCTCGGACTATGGTACAAATCTATCTACTTTTGGATCGAGTGCTCATTCTCTTCTCCAACAAATTAAACAATCGGATTTCCATTCATTTGCTTACTTAGCATTGTTTGTTTCAGCCGACGATGCTAGGGAATCCAAAACTTAGTCGATGAAGAATCACAACTGTAGCGATCAACGATTAGCGACACGTTCTGTTCTTTCGGGACCGGGCATCTCCGGCTATCGGCTTAACTCTGTTTCATGGGTGGTCGGGTGGGTGAGTCAAAAGGATGAGAGGGCGAAGTGGTAACAAGACCCACATGTGATCGACGGGCACATGATCACGAAGTGGTTTTGGTTTTTTGATTAACATTTGGATTTTGCATCTACATTTGTATTTGGTCATGGTGGGAGCTTTTTTTACTTCATTTCCAATTTCCAATTTCCCATTTCCCATTTCCTATTTGATCCTTTGAAAATGTTTTGGATTTTGAGACTTCAAAAGTTCTTGTTCGTGTCAATTTTCATTCAAGTATACGAGGACTTGTGTGAATATGAGTAAGAAATATTACTTAACCGACTTACTTTTGCTATGAATCAGTGCATCCATCCAATTGGGAGCCCAATTTTGGAGAGAAAGTTTTCTCATCATTGGAAAATTCCAGCACCCAAGCTCTATGAGCCGAGAGAAGTAGTCTTTGAACACTTGGTTGGAATTATCTTTCTTATATAGGTCCTCTGTCCAGTGGTTTCCGGATCGAAGTTACGCACTTGTTGATGCCACTCTGATGATTTGTCGAGATTGTTGGTTGTGATGTTCATTGAGTGCATCGTGATTGTATCTTCATAATCTTCCATTTCAGTATCTGTATCATAACCTGTATTATATACTGCATCACTCATAGCCGTATCCCTACTTTTCAAAAAGTCAAAAGAGTAGTTGTCGTTCGACATTATGCTATCTTCATAATCAGGTTCCATGTTACATTCACAAATACCTTTGATAGCGATGTCGTCGTATCCTTTCTTGTCGATGAAGTCGGTCATATCGACATCAGGTTGAAGTTGGGTCATTGTTACCGTCATTTCGTGATTCATCATGATCCTTGAAAAGAATGGAATGATTTACATATATTTCTCATTAAAAAAAACAGGTGTTTATTGCGTTTGATTGTCATGCCGATGATAAATTTATTGGTTGGGCCCGAAAGCCTCTTCAAGTTATTCCACTAATAGAAGCAGCTTTTAAAATGCCGCTGTCTGTAGTTTTGAGGCCTTTCTTAGAGATCCAGAATCTTTTAATGGATGTTTGTACAGCTAGAGGACCCGATAACGATCCATTGCGGAACGAAGAAGCAAGCCCTAAGTGAAAGATTCCATCTAAAGTTGTAGAATGAATTATGTGAGGTTGTAATTGCTCATTCTCCCAGCCATAAAGCACCAACTCTGACCACTTTGACATGGAAGGCTTGCCAGAGGATTTTTTTAGGATGAATATGAAACTGAACTTCAACACCTTCTGAAGATGTCGGAAGAATTAATAAAAGACCTGAAATGAGTCTTTTCAATACTGAAGCCAGTAATTTTATGGTTGTTTGGTCGACTTTTGGCGATTTGATGAGCAGCTTCAATCATGCCTGCCGCCGGATACAAGATTGACCCGTTGATCTATTCGGTGAATAAGCTTTTTTTTTCTTCTATGAATTAGGATGGAGTTGGCTTACCCTCTGATGTTCAGTCCAAGGCAGTTCAGATATCTTGATGAAGTTTCGCCATCTGGGCGCATATAATATGATGTGAAGCGAAGTTAAGATTAGTAAAACCACGGCAGTGAAGATGTCCAGCATTGCATCAATATCGTTTTGGTTTCGTTTAAGGATAGCGTAATATTCGATCCAATCTGCTCTAGTGCTGGTTATAATTTCTCTAATCGGGCCCTTTAGTGCTGAGTGAGGTCCGATTTCAATCAGAGTGTTGGTCGTCAAAATTTTGCGGTGGCTTAAGTCGAGTTTATGTGGTGGTTTATGCTGTACTTGACAAACACGATTCATAGCTCGCAGAAAATTGACAGAGGCCAACATATTATTGACCCAATAGCTACCCAGTCGGAGATCTTGAGCGTCAATTAAATCACCTGTCACGGACGATATCATGGTTGGTAGAATCATGCTACAGGAAGTAGTCGGCAACGCTTTCATATCTCCAATAGCATTACAATTTTTAGTGTCTATGGGAGCCATCAAAGGTGAGCGATAAGCAACATTGGTTCCAACGATGCTAATGGTCTGTCATCACCCGACACTGTTATGCCTTTCTGACTATCGATGCAAGCAAAGATGACTGCGCAGTTTCTATCGTGTTTGGAGATGCCATTGAAGTATGCTGGGATACCAGTCTCGGATATCCCAACGCCCATCATATATATCATTGCACCACCGGGGTATTTCGGTCGGTCCTCCAAATCGGCAGCCGAGGCCCCTCGATAGTAGGTGACTTGTATAATATATTGAAGGGACAAAGCGCCGATCGAGAATCTGGTGTCCTGGTTGGTCTTATACAGTATTGTCGATGAGTGGTTTGGATTGATAGGGTGAGTATGGTTAATTACCGGTATACATAAAATGACTTTTGAAATTTCATTTAATTTCATTATCCATTATAAGTTGGATGGATATAGTTTTCTGTAGGTTTTGATGATGATTATTTTTTCGATTTATTAATATAATAGCCAGTTATTATATTATAAATTCATCAATCTGTTATACAATTTGGGTTGGGTTTTCCCCGAAAAGAAAGGGGGTATGGTTAAACACCTATCGATCACACTGGTCTCATGGAGTGTTGAAATTGAGAGAAAAAGAGTGTGTGTACCTATCAGATCCCAAGTACAGCTAACGTCTTTTAGAGCAAGGGAGCATATCTCAAGATAATGGCTGAAGACACTATACCTTTCCTTGAGTTCAACGCCCATCTTTGCCCAGTGGCCATGTTTTGCCTCTGGAAATTTGCGTTTGGTGGTATGATGCCGGAACTCGATAATCAGAAAATGTTGTTGGCTGGCCGTGGGTCGAGAACACGCATAACAAGGTTCGGGGATACCATACCACTTGGGCTAGGGTGTGATTGTTTAGAAGCGACACTTGCAGCCCCTCCCCTCTTTGTCTTCAGAAGGATCATGGTTTATTTGCGTTGTTAGGCCTAATATGGCAAGTACGATCGTGGGTCTACTCTATATAATCAGGAATCCTTTTTGAAGATTCGACACGCTTAGCTGAAGAACGCAAGGCTTTAAATTCATGTGACCCTCCTCCACCCTGCATCGTATCTGAGCATCCAATCAAATGAAGCTTTGAACACCAACACCCAGTCATGCCTTATCAAATGAAAGTTTATGTAATCATAAGTGGGTCCTCGCCTCCATAATGTGCTGTGCCTTCCAACAACTCCAACACACTTCATCATTCATCCTTCAACACCATCATCTGGAGACTTTGTTCTTCAACACCGTCACATGGAGACGGTGTTATTCAATGAACGGGTCAACGCAGATCAATACTGAAGAATGCGCACAATATCGAGAAGGACTCGAAAAACTCGACTGAATGTCACCAACACTCTTGCACATATTAGCTATGCACATCCGAGGCGAAGTGCAGCGCAGTGTTGTGGAGATTTCAGCGATCGCCTTGCTCCGAGAGTCCCATTTCTTTTCCCCGATTTTCATTCTGTATTTAGTTTCCTCGAAACCACAAGCAAACTTCGGCTTTATTGCAGAAAGCTTGTCTGTATCGTTTCTCATTCCCTCAACACTTTTCATATCTACAAATCTACAGATCTACTATAACCAATCACCATGGAAAAGTCGCCCTCCGACGTAATATGGCCTGCTACCTTTGGTAAGAAAGAGCTTTTGCCCCATATTGTAGACTCAATTGCTGCGAAGGAACCAGAAGCCACCTTCGCCGAGTACCCCGTCCACCCAACCAGCTACGAGTCCGGCTACCAAAAGTTCTCATATGGTACGTTCGCAAATGCCATCAACGGTATAGCTTGGTGGCTCCAAGAAAAACTAGGCCCTGGAAAAGACTTTCCTGCCTTGGCCTATATCGGTCCCAATGATATTCTCGTCAATGCTTTCTTGCTGGGAGCTGTCAAGGCTGGGTACAAGGTGTGTAATCTGTTGCCCCAGAGTCATCTTCCTTATTAAATCCTGACGTCTGTTGACGTTCTTAAGACACTTCTCACATCACCAAGAAATAGCATTCGTGCACAAGAGAATCTATTTTCCTTCGCTGAATGCAAAACTCTGGTTACAGTAATCCCGCAACCGGCCCAGCTTCAGCCTATGATAACTGCTCTCTCTTCAATTGGCATTCAAGTCCTGGAGCTACCTAACATCTTGGAACTAACCGACAATCACCACCCTCATTTTCC
Source organism: Sclerotinia glacialis (assembly GCA_002162575.1). Lineage (NCBI taxonomy): Eukaryota > Fungi > Ascomycota > Leotiomycetes > Helotiales > Sclerotiniaceae > Sclerotinia > Sclerotinia glacialis. Next base: position 694,026 of record NGKH01000007.1, on the reverse strand, counting down.
GTTTGAAAAGACGTTTGAAGGCGCCAAAAATGAACCATTCGCTGTCCTACACACTTCTGGAACCACAGAGCTACCAAAGCCTATCGTGTGGAGTCATGATTACATTGCTACGTCCACCCAGCGGATTGAAGCTCCTGCTGGCTATGTTAATCAAGCGGACCTATACGCCGGGTACGAGTCAATTGCTGATTGTGGTTCATATTGACGAGCTAACTTCTGTTCAGTGTCCACATCTTCAATACATTTCCAACTTTTCATGTAAGTCACGCTGGAATGAGCAGCAGTAGATTCTTACTAAACAGAACAGGCAGCCGGTGTTTACTTCGGTTTAGTCAATGCCGTTTGCAACCGGAGTGTTGCCATATATCCGATAGCTGGCTTCCCCTCGGCTAATCTTTTAATCGATGGTCTGAAGCATAACAAAGCTGACATAGCCGTTCTCGTCCCCCCCTACGTTATTGATATTGCCCAAAGTGCCGAGAGCTTAGATTTCATTGCTGCAAACCTGAAGCGAATCTTCTATATGGGAAGCGCTATTCCGCCAGCTGCTGGAGACGTTATCTCTTCAAGAATTGAGTTCGATGGGCATGTTGGAGCTACCGAAACGGGATTTTACCCTTCCTTGAAGCCAGTTGGAACACGTTCTATCTACTGGGGTCATCATCAATTTGATCCCTCTGCAAATCTTTCCTTCGAGCACCAGGCTGATGACCTTTATGAAGCAGTCTGGAATCGAAATACTGATCCAGAAAAAGTACAACCCGTCTTCAAAATCTTTCCAACCCTCCAGAGATGGGGATCGAAGGACCTTTACTCACCACATCCCACAAACCAAGATCTCTGGCTCTACCGTGGCCGTGGGGATGACATTATAGTCTTTCTCACTGGCGAAAAGACAAATCCTATTTCAATGGAACATAGTCTCAATCAACAATCAGAGATCCGCCAAGCAATGGTCGTCGGAACATTGAGGTTTCAAGCCGCGCTCTTGATCGAACTTGCTGATCAAAAGACCATTTCTGCAACAGAGAAAGCAGAAAATATTGAGCGTATCTGGCCTGCTATAGAAGAAGCCAATGCAACATGTCCCGCACATGCCCGAGTTGCAAAATCCCATATACTTTTCACAGAGCCAGGACGTCCAATTTTAATGTCTGCAAAAGGCACTATACAGCGTGCCCCCACGTTGAGAGAGTATTCTTCTGAAATAGAAAAATTATATCTGGACGCTGATAGGATGTCTGCGTACACTGCAGGGAATAATGACGAGATTGAAGGAAACTTCGACATGCATAGCACCAACGCCGTTCGTGATCTTTTACGTCAAGCTGTTCTCAAGGTGACAAAATGGGATGATGCAAGGATGCAAGATGAAGATAATTTGTTTGTTCAACGAATGGACTCTTTGCAAGCGCTGCAACTCATTCGAAATTTGAGGAAGGCTTTAAATAAGCACGATATCACAATTACTATTTTGTACACCAATCCTTCCATTGCACAACTGTCTGAGTCCATCATCGCTATGTTTAAACAAGATTCGAGTACAAAGATAGAAAATGCATCAAACCGCGGTCATAAGATCCAAGAAATTCTCGAAAAATACTACGAGGTTGTTGACAGCATCTCTACTGAGCATGAGCCTACAAATGTCCTATTCCTGGCTACTGAACACGTGGTCGTCTTGACAGGCTCAACTGGTTCTCTTGGATCCTATATCCTTCAGACATTGATGCAAGCTGCATCTGTGTCACATGTATACTGCTTAGATCGCACATCCGATTCACATTCTCGCCATCTGAAGAAGAATCAAAAAGACAACAGACCAATAGACTTCCCAACTTCCAAAGTTACATTCCTCAAGACAGATCTCTCTAAACCCGGCTTAGGCCTTGACAACGAAACATACAAACGCATTCAAGGGTCAGTCACAGATGTCATCCACGGCGCTTGGCCAGTGAATTTCAACCTCTCTCTCGATACATTCAAACCGCAAATTGAGGGGATAGTCAATCTTTTGTCTTTTGTCTCTGCAGTACCACACCATGTCTCCCTCCTCTTCATATCGTCCATCAGTTCGATCTTGGGTCTTAATTCAACATTAGTGCCAGAGAAGATTATCAACGATACATCGGCACCTCTTCCAATGGGCTACGCAGAGAGTAAGTTTATCTCCGAACGTATTCTTGATTATGCTTCCAAGACCATGTCCAATGTCGACGTAAAAGTTGCTCGTGTGGGTCAGATTGCCGGACCTGCTTATACGTCCGGTGTGTGGAACAAATCCGAATGGATGCCTAGTCTGGTAATCACTTCATTTCATATGGGTTTTATACCAGAAACCCTCGGCAGCGATAATATGAAACTAGATTGGGTGCCAATTGATATACTTTCCGCTTCATTGGTAGATATCTCACTCAATAACGATCCCAAAACCTCGGATTCTGGTGCCAGGGTATTTCATCCATTGAACCAGACTCCTACGACTTGGAATATTTTACTCCCTATTATTCTGAAAACATTGAATGTCTCAAATACGGATGCTCATGCCGCTTTAACAGCAATCCCATACGAAACCTGGCTTCAAAAACTCCGAGATACAGCAAGAGAGTGCGCTCTCTCTAAAGCTATGGATCTTGCAGAAATACTCGCAAAATATCCAGCTATCAAGTTGTTGGAGTTTTTCGAGACTCTGCCAGAGACTAAGTGGTCTGATAAAGAAGTGAGCGAGGCGCTCAAAGCTAGCTCACACTTGACGAATCTGTCGGGTATTGAATGGGCGTGGATGGAAAAATGGGTCAAAGGGTGGATTTAGGGATCGGAATTGGACTTGGTAAGAGATAATGCACATTTGGATGAGGAACGTTATAGCAGAGCGAAATGCAGTTCTCGTGAGGTGATGAACAGCGAATAAATCTATTATATCTTGCAAATTCTGCAAGTCTCCTATCGTTGAAATGGTTAAAGGCGTGCGTACCTTGAAATACAGCCCTTCTTCGACGATTATATTATACATCAAAATCCAATGTAATATGGTCCCATATTTCGCATATGAGATGTCATTACTTTCTTTAAAACAAAAACTTCATTCCCAATGTACCACCACTACTTGAACAAATTCACCGATTTCCTGCTATACCCCACCATAGTTGGAAATGCACTATAATCCGGCGCAAACAAGATCGCATCATTACAATCACTCCCAAGACTCGTATTATTCAACCATGCCGGTTCCCAATAATGAACCCCTCTTCCCAATCCATAAGGTACATCCTTCACAACACTAATAACATTCTCCGTCCACTCCAACTGTCCAGCAACCGTATACGGAATTTTAGGTTCGCTGCTTTCGGGTATGGGGTTATACTGTCCATTGCAAATTGCCGGATAATCTGTCTCAGCAACGTGAACAGGCTTTCGGTATGTTTCGGCAACCCAATTTAATGTTGTGCCTAAATTGGCCAATGTAGCTGCGGTACCGTAGAAAGGATAAAAAGAAAATCCAAATACGTCCCAGGCGGATAACGGGACACCGTTAGCCGTTAAGGCCGAGAACCAACGTTGTTGAAGTGTTACGTTCCAGCCATCATCGATATGAATCATGATTTGAGGTTTGTGAACTCCGAGAGCGAGTGCATCGTCGACACCCGCACGAGCTGATTTCCAGAGCGTGGCAAAGGATGAGAAGTTTTGGTTCAGAGCGCTGGTGGGTTGGATATCGACGTCTACATAGCCTACTGGCCATAACATCCCATGTCGGATTTCATTGCCCAATGCTACGATATCGAGCTTGATTCCCGCTTTTTTAAACGCGACTAATGTATCCTTAACATAGCCTCGCAAGGTTTTAGCAAGCGGTTTTAACTCTGTGGGCCAGGCTGCTGGCGGAGGTTGTTTATTTGGATCCACCCACGAGTCGCCGAAATGAAAATCGAGATAGATTTTATATCCTTGCTTTTGCATGCGTTTTGCAAGCTGGATGTTGTAGGCGAGTCCGTATGTACCGTCGACGGGATTGACCCATTGACGAAGTCGCACGCTGTTCATTCCTCCGTCTCCGAGGATTGCTTCGGCGGGACGCGTGGCGTTGTGTTTGGAGGTGTCTTTGAAAATGGAACCACCTTCTTCGAGCATGGAGAGAGAAGAAAGATCATGGCCTTTGTAGAAAAATGAAGAGTCTCTGTGGAAATGGTGAGTACGTTGTTGAAGCAAAAAGATTGGGTTTTCTTACCTTGAATGATTTTCGGGTCTTGCCAATACCAATGGCAAGACGGTAGTTAAAAGACCCCAAAACTTCATATTTCCTGCTGGTGAATGTTATGTATAAGCTTCCGATGTCGAGAAAAACGCCTCTGACTCCAAAGCAAATTTCGACAACCACCAGCTTCCCTTATATAGTCTTACGGACCCCAAGCCCCTCCATTCTCATAGCATTATACCATCACATCATAAGCATTATTAAAGCTCACGGCACGGCAAGGAAAACCCTATATTTCCGAAAGACCTCGGTCAAAAAATAATCCACCATCCACAAATCCATAGCATCACGACTCAAAAAAACCCCATTCTCCAGAGTTTTCTCCAAATTTCCAAATGAGTTGTGGGGTAACACTATCATTTACCCCTTATTTTTCATCTCAGCTGACCAATCACATGATCGGATGAAATTGTTTCTGGGGAAGCGAGCATGCACGCACGGAGACTAAGGGTTTCGGCCGGGATTTCTTGGAAGCTTGGAGTGAGTACCTACCCTTACCTACGCAGTACGAAGTATGGAGTACACAAGTCACATGGCATGGTAAGATTTCATCCGGTATTTTCGGAGATTCGAGTGACTGACTGATTGATTGTGGCTGTGGCTGATTTGGGGGAGAAAAGGATAGAAATTGAGGAACTGGAAGGATTATTGAATAAAGATGATCCATTATA
>NGKH01000007.1:664151-685303 GCA_002162575.1 Sclerotinia glacialis | reverse complement strand
GGGGGGGGGATTATTTACAAGTATTATACCTAGATGAATGTCAATGTGCACGGTTTATGAACATATAAAAAATTGAATAGTTTTCTTTGACGTCGATTCAGAGTCTAGACACGATATCATGGACTCGAAATACATCGAGTCCCAAGGCATCATATGAGTAGTAAGAAACCGAACTTGGCCGGGAATTCGAATTAATGGGTGATATATCTGCATAGTTGGTGGGTGTCAAAGGTTAGTTTTATAATAATTAATGGACCGCAGAACCTCTACCTACTTTGTCAAATAGCTTATCGCTCTTAGGTAAATAACCCAAAGCCCTCACATGCATTTCAGGTAAGCCATTCCACCCCACCAGAACCCCGCCTTTCGTCATGATCTTCAACCTCATATCATAAACATCACCACAGCATTTCTTCTACACCGAATCCACTTGAACAACTTTGCACAACAACCTCGATTCCAAATCCCCAGTCCGCAATCCCAACAAATCCTCAAGCAGCCGCATCTCACCTCATCACCCCTCGTACTCGATTGCATCAACACCCCATCCAGCATGGCCTCGAGCTCCTTCTTCCCAAACTTCCAAACCCGCTCGATCCCCGTCGGCCCCGGTCTCTCAATCCTCACCCTTGTCGGCCCCATGAGTGGTCCTCCTCTGCTTCTCGTTCATGGGTTTCCTCAGACGCATCATATATGGCATCGGGTTGCTCCGCGGCTGGTGGATGAGTTTTCGCTTGTTTTGGTGGATTTGAGGGGGTATGGGGGGAGTGCTAGATTGGGGGGTGGGGATGCTGGGGATGCTGGTGATGCTGGTGATGGGGGACATGAAGAGTTTAGTAAGAGTGTTATGGTAGGTTCTTTTGGGGTTCATTTCGATGCGAGGTGTTTTTGGTGGTCGTTGGAAGGCCTCTTGGGCAGTTAGTCTGCTGCTTTTTCTTCAATGATAATAATATCTTTTTGGATAAGTTGTGGATAAGTAACAAGGAGAAAGCACAGAATCAGTTGTTCACTTCCAGGACCCCGGTTGATTCACACAATCCAGACAATTCACTAACATCCTCCTCAGGGCTCAGATCTCCTAACCGTCATGGCCACACTCGGCCACTCACACTTCTCCATCCTAGCCCACGATCGCGGCGCCCGCGTTGCCCACCAACTAGCCATCAATCACCCAGAGGCCATCACCAAACTCATGTTACTTGATATACTCCCCACACTAACCATGTACGAACGTGGAAAACACACGTGGTATCAAAAATACTGGCACTGGCCTTTCCTCTCTCAACCCTTTCCATTTCCCGAAAAGGCTATTCTTGCGCATCCGGAGCTCTTCGCAGAGAAGTTTTTGGGGAAAGGGGGCGTGGACAAGGGATTTGTTTTTGATCCGGAGGTCAGAGAGGTTTACGAGCGGATGTTGAGAGATGAGGAGTGCGTACATGGAATGTGTGAGGATTATCGGGCGGGGGCGACGGTTGATCTTGAGGAGCAGAGGAGGGATAGGGAGGCGGGGAGGAAGATTCATTGTGATCTTTTTGTGGTTTGGGGGAAGAAGGGGGTGGTAGAGAGTGAGTTTGGGGATGTGGTGGGATTGTGGAAGGAGGTTTGTGAGGGGAAGGTTGAGGGGTGTGCTGTTGATGGGGGACATTATGTTCCGGAAGAATGTTCGGAGGAGTTGGTGAAGTTGGTGAAAAAGTGGTTTTAGATTGGCTGGGGAAAGAGGTGCGTGCCGAGCTACGAAGTTAAAGCTGCATCTTTCAGGTAATAATATGATTGAGAGCGGCAGCTTCATTTCATAGCATCCGGGGGTAAATATGCGTGCCACACTATAGAATAAGAAAACTATTTTGATCAACCATGGCTAGCTTTCCTTACTGCGATGGTTTCGATGGTTTTTATTGCCTTTTCATACGAAGCTGACAACTGGATATCGTATTTGGCAAATTCCTCTTTTGCCGCACTGATCTTGTATCACATCATTTATATAATATAATAGGATATTGTAGGTAATGTAATCAGACCTTTGACTCGGTCACGTGAAAATACATATCCCGGGCGATGCTTGGCTTCTTATCCGGGTTTTCCGTGGGACAAATCAAAAGTGCTTGGTGTCATTTGCGGCTTGGTAGATCATCAACGTATGTGGCTACGTGGGATGGGCTATATGGCTTCAGCAAGAACCAAGAGAAATCATCACCAACGACGTGAGTTAGCAAATCCATTTCCAAAACATTCAAATATCTATACCCGTACCTATACCGTATCTATTTATATTCCAATAAGAAACGTTCTAAATGGCGGCAGTGCTAACCGGATCATGATTTTAGCCCCTTTATCGCCCTGAGTCGTAGGCCAATAGATTGTTCGGTGTTTCGTTGAGTCTTTGTTTATTATTATCTCAAACGTATAAGCGCCATCGTTAATTATTAATTATTATATATCGTCTATTATCTAGAAGTATTATCGATCATCTATTATCTATAATATCGCCTACCATCTACCACCTACCTTTTACCTACCTTTCCAAAGCCTTTTAAAAGCAACAACTCAGCTGTCAAGAACAGGTCGTGTGAATAATTTCCTCATCAGCTCTTTCATTTAAGTCTTACATCTGACTGATCCAATCGGTAGCGTCAAGGTTGAACTCTTGGGTGTTCTTGAACTTCTTGACCTCCTTGGCAACAACAACACAGCCTCGAATTTCTTACATTACAAGTGAATATATTTATTACTTTCTGTCTTCATCCAAATCTTTGCCTTTCTTCTTTAAATGGGAATCTATCACGTTCTTCCTCACCACTCAATGTGATTCTTTCACCATGAATTCAATCATCAGATCTCGCAATCTTGGGAAAATGTCCGTTACAGTCATCCTTTCATATGTATTTGATTGGGTGATCTTGATTATTGCTGCAGCTTTGGGCGCTATATTTTCCTACCAAACGCCCAACAAACGTCCCTTTTCAGTTGTCGATCCGAGTATTAGTTTTCCACATCAAAATCACGAGAAGATTTCGACGGCTTTAGCAGGAGTATTATCACTCGTCCTCCCGGCAATCGTCATTCTCATCGTTACCTTTACTCTCGTTCCTGGACCGACGGTACCAAAATCTGTACCCAAAGCTCTAATATGGAAGCGGAAGTTATGGGAACTTCACGCATCTTGGCTCGGTCTTGGATTGTCCCTTGCATTGGCATTCGTCATTACTAATGGAATGAAGAATCTCTTTGGACGACCACGACCAGATTTGATCTCGAGATGTATCCCTGACATGGCCAATATTGCCAAATATGCTGTTGGGGGTGGTAACAGACCAGAGGGAATTGTTCTGGTGCAAGCAGGAATTTGTCAACAAAAAGATAAGGATATCCTCAATGATGGATTCAGATCTTATCCCTCTGGCCATTCATCATTTTCTTCCGCAGGTCTTGTTTACCTTAGTCTCTTCCTGGCTTCCAAATTGGCCTTGACGGTTCCTTTCCTTGCACCCCGAGCCTATACCACCGATACCTCGCCCTATCATTCCGCATTTCCCTCCCGCAACTCTACACGCCATCAACGTAATGATTCGGAACTTTTCGACAAGAATGCCGAGACAGCAGCTCTCGCATCAGGCTACAACGATAAATTAATCGCCTCACGTAATCAAGCTGCAGCTCCTCCTCTCTACCTCCTTCTCATTGCCGTCATCCCCACCTTCTTGGCCGTCTACATCGCCTCAACGCGCTTCTCCGATTTTCGCCATCATGGCTTTGATATCCTATTTGGTTTCTTCATTGGTACCACCGTTGCCATCTTCTCCTTCCGCTTCTACCACCTCCCAATTTCCCAAGGTGCAGGTTGGTCATGGGGACCCCGAAGTGAAGACCGTGCATTTTGGGCTGGTGTGGGAGTTGGTAGCTACGTAACCAGTCCCAATAGTCCCGTAGGAGGAATACATCATCATAATCATAACGATACAGGTTATGAGAGTCAGGTTACTCGACCAAGCGATTTGGAAGAGGGACGATTTAATAGCGTCGATGGCCATAATAGAAATGTGAGCAATCTTCAAGTAGGGAGTCGTCCTCATCTATATCCGAATCCAAACCCGAATCCGAATCCGGCGACGGTTTAATGTTGTGTGATGATTGAGTGTAAGATTTATGTGTATGGTTGTTAACAATCGTCTTTGTAGGATGATATCGAACTTTTACCTAGGGCTGCACAGGCGATAGTGGTGTAATGCGCGATGTTGATGTATAGGGCGTTTTTTCTTGGAGGGGATGAGGATTTATTCGTTGGGAATATGATAGGAGAATCGGATATATGGATATATGGTGATTTTAGTGCATATTGTTTCAAAGGCTGACTGCTGGCCAGCACTGTACTTTAATTGAAGTATCAATGTTAAAGCGAGGCGTTTGACTTTGTAGGAGAGAAGATTGTTCCATTTTTGGTGGTTTTGGAGTTGAAGTTTTGGAGTTGAGGTTTCTGTACATTAAGGGTATCTACAACTTTAGATAAATCCAAAAGTTACTTGTCGAGAAAGTCTATTTTGATGAGTTTATAGATGTTGTTAATTTTTATTTTTATTTATAAACTCAATGAGAGGAGATGGATGTTGATGCGATGTTGATGCGATGTCGACATGATGCGATATGATATGATATAATGTAATGTGATATGGTGAAGTTTTGCAATCTGTATCTATATCTACACGTTCATGGCATTTGCGGGATAAAGCAGAGAACGAGAATGGAATCTAAGATGCAGTCATTGCTAGCTCTAGCTCTGTATCCAGGGTCCATTATATTACCACACAGGAAGATCCAGCACAAGCGGAACACTTCTTAGGGGTAGTACCTCTCTCCTAAGAGAGGAGGAAGGAAAGAAGGAAGGAAGGAAGGAAGGAAGGAAAAGAATTCTATCAAGGTGTCAAGGATTCGACAGATATTATTTATATTCTACATATTCAAAAAAAAAAAAAACAATAGCTAGCTACCCATCACAGGGACGAATCACCCAGCACTAATTAGACATGCTATCTATCTATCTATCTATCGCCCGCCGTGCGATCTTCCCATCTTCTTGTCCACAGATAGATAGGTACAATCGGGACAGGGGGATTCTGGCGTGATGAGAGAGATATCTCTTGGCCATGGATCGAAATTTCATCCAACTTGGAATATCCTCGAGAGTCGAGTACGAGTATCCATATCCGTATTTCTTCACGGCCCAGGAAAAATGGCATGGCCATTCTTGTTCTGCCCGTGCTGCTCTTTTGGTTCTCTACCCTGCTGCTGTTTGTTCCGGGATGTTGGGTGTGTTGTTGTGATGTTGATGCGGATAGTTGCTGTACGGGCGATATTGGATGCGTCATGCATCGATTCTTCTATGTATCTATATATCTTGTGGTGGCAAGAAGAAATGGGAAATGGGAAATGGGAAATGGAAAACTTTAGGAAAGGGGAGGATTTTCCAACGAGCCTGGTGTTGTGCTCAGATGGTGCGTTCGTTTCTTTTCCTGTCCTACTCGGTCAACGCTCAAGAGGGTGGATTGATGATTTCTGCAAAGGTAGTATTGGTATTGGTATAGGTATTGACTCTCGAAGAATGTTCAAGCCTTTGTTCTACCGAATGAATGCACGGGAGATTTATAGGTGGTTGGTTTTAACTCGACGTCGAAATCTGCACGGGTCGTGTGAGCTTTGGGGGGGTGAGTGGCAAATGTGGAGATAATGCGAGAGGAGTGTTCAAGTACTAGAATGACCGCGAGCTTTACCTTTGATGATGCTGTGGACGATGCTGTGGTTGACTGCTCATTAGAACGTAGCATCAACGACGAAGCTCTAGGATTTCCATCTTGTTTTCTGATCCGCCTACCCTAGATGTTCGAGTCCAAGAGATGAAGGAAATCATATGGTTGGTGCTTTTCAAGGCCTGTATTCCGCATTTTGTTCCTATATGAATGATGCACGATGAGGTGGCTCCCGAGATTTCTATTTTGTTCCATAAAAACTTGCACGGCGATGGTAATGTGGTGGATTGAGGTACATCTTGGGCATGGCTGTATATGAATCGCGAAAAACAAGGCGTGCCGCCCCCATCACAAGCTTATAAGTTATGGGACGCACTCGTCCATCCGGTCCCTTGAATTTGAATAAATTGTCTGAAAATTGAAATAGACGGTGAGAAACTGGGTCTTGGGATATGGCTTCTCGAGTACTCAGTTTTGTTTACATAGGTATCCAAAGTTGCTTGATCTGGGGACTCGAGAGAAGGTTGATAATTATATGTCACAATCACATACATATTTTGAAGAACGTCCCCTGAGCTAGCCGAACCCTCACACAACCCCACTGACCCACAATACAACACAATAAGTGGATATAACATGGAATTACCATCTAACTATGATAGGATCAGAAAAATTCAAAGGAGAAGAGATGGAAGGCTCCCTCCCACATTTCTGGTTCCACCAAACTTTTGTGTCCAATATAAAACTCGATATACCCCACCTGCCAAAAAAAAAACTTTCCCTCTATAGTTTCTATCCAAATCTGCAGATATTTTTCATGCTCCAAGAATGAAGAGTGAACGAACACACACTACTCCAATCCCCAATTTCTTCATTTACCTCTCAATATCTCGCAACTCCCCTAAACCCCAAAAATATGTCCTCAACATCCAAAAGTGCAAAAGTGAAATTTGAAGTGTATAGCAAGTCCCAGTTTCGATCTGGGGACCTCCGGGTTATGAGCCCGGCGCGCTTCCACTGCGCCAACTTGCTTGAAATTGAATAGATTGCTCCAATTGGATGACAGATAGCTACAAATTTCAATCTATATATTAATCTTTTATAATTAGATGTAAAAAGATTGTAGGAGGAAAAATGGATCGTGAGTTGGTGGTGGGGAACGAGGTGCAGGACTAGTCCACAACACACACAATTCATGAAAAGTACAACAACAACATATTCACATATATATCTCAAAATTCCAACCACCAAAATATTAACATTGACATCCCAAGTTGCACTGGCGAAATATTAAAAATTTGGCGATTTCATGATAACAAAGATTCAAAAAAAATCAAAACACTATTGCAACAACGGCGAATCGAACGCCGACCTCCACCTTGGAAGGGTGGAATCCTAACCATTGGACTATTGAAGCTGAGTAGGCTTGTTATTTACTTGTCGAGAGTGAAAGAATTTTAGAATATATTCATATTTTCTTTGCACGTGGTTAAAGGTGGGGGTTGTGGGTCTAGTGGGAGGCTGTCCGATCTATCCTATCCTATTACTTCCGACGAGGACTATTGCCGACGGCGACGGAAGTTACTTTTCTTAGTAGGAAAGTATTAGATAAATAAAGCTATTGGTACCATATCCCCAGTTCTGCTAAAGTATCCTCACTTCACACCCAATACATCACTAAGTAGATGGCTTTACCTATCCAAGCCTCCTATATGGCATATAGTATCAGACCGTGCATGTTACTCAGGATACCATTCGCAAGTGTGCATGTCCATAATTCTGGCACTGTATACTCTGTACAATCCATTCTATCTAACTCGATATGTAGATGTAGATCCCCAGTCCCGTCTTCGCGATCGATATCTCCATCCTCTTCAAACCACCACACCCCTTAGCTCACCAGCGCTAAAGTTCACCCACCGGCAATCCATCTCCCTCTCTATAATTCCCATAAATATTACCCTCATCATACCCCTCCAATTCCTTCTCTCTATCCGAAAAATCAAACGTGTCCATATAATCCCCATGCCATTTCTCCGCCCAATCTCTCAATGCATCCCAATCCATACACTTTTTATTCGGCTGCGTCCAATCAGATTTGCCATGTCCTGCAATATTGGGTACGAGTGTATAATCTGGGTTACACATAATGTATTGACGGATTCGATCGAAACAATGGTAGGGATGATCTGCTGGGGGAAGAAACGGTGCGGGCGGTAGGTTATAGTCGTAGGAATGATAGAGGCTGCGGAGCATACGCTATTTTGTATTAGAGGAGGTTGGAAATCAGAGAAGGTTCCTAAATAATAGATGAAAAGTTACGAGGAGAACGTACGAGACAATGCAGAACATGATAGGATTCAATGAAATAAATGTGTTTGGGCTCCGTATCACCATCGTACAGGTGAGTTGCAGTTGACTCTGGGATATTATTGGCTTCTACGTATGATTGAGGTAAAGCTACGACACCATGACCTGGTAGAATTTTATGCCACGCTTCATTGCCATCAGTTATGTTGCGTGAAGTAAAGCGGCTGGTGCGAGATATATGACGGGTTTGAGAGCGTTCGAGGCTGAGTTCGGGAATTTCTACATGAACATAGACTATCAGTATCGCAATGGTTCTTGAAGCGAGTGCGTATACAGAATAAAGGTGGGAGGGATAGCTACCCAGTGAAGCGAGGCATGGTTTTAATGATCTAGAGCCCAATGATATAATCAAAACTGATTGTATGACATTTAAAAAAATCAAGAAAAAAATTAATATCCCAATCAAGTTCTTGAAGAGAAACTTCATCTTTGAAGGGGCGAGAGAACGAGTTTTTGAGAGAAGACCTTCACTAAACTCGCTGTCTGCGCTTTTCGGATCGTTATATCCATTAGACCAGGTTTCTGAAGATCTGCGATGATATAATACCTCCGAGGATGGAGACTCGACATCTGTGGCTGGTATCATTGTTTATGAGAATACCAATAACTTGAGGGGACGATAGAAGAGTTTGGAATGAATGATGGAGGAAAACTAGAGAATAACAAGCATTTGCCAAGTTATATTAGATTTGAATTATAGAGGTGGTGTAGTGACAAAGAACATACCAGCTTCCAGATGAGAGTTGATGTACCGTGTTGGTTGCACAAAGAGATGCTTTGGAACTATAATGAAAAGGGGTCTCAATTGGAGAAATAAGCGACCACCAAATTTATGTACTAACGCATGATTAGAAGGGAATCAAGACTGGAATCCATTGCTTCAGCTCTTATCATGTATCACATCGTACCATGGCTTTGAAGGTAGAACTTCTCTAGCTTGCTTCTGAAAGACTAGGAAGTTCAAAGAATTGGACCAACTTATTGTATTGAATTCACTCTCACTTGAAATCTCCTTGTCACAAGACAGAAAATCCAAGTAAGCTTCGGTATTTATTGTTTATTGAGCTTTCATCAGGAAACATTTGAATAGGAGCTCGGAGAAGGTTCGGACTGTAAAAGAGCTCTTATCAAAGCAAGCGCTGGAAGATGGGAGTAAAGGAAGAGTAAGATTTGAAGAAATTATTTCGCCAGATGATTTTTGTCACAAAGGGCTTTTTAACGTGGGAAGCTTTGCGAATGTGGTACTTTTGAATCTTGAAAATCTGTAACTGCGAGGCCAGATTCTAGTGGTGAGTTGTCTGAACGTAACATTTGATCGAGTCATTTTGTTTTGTTTTTTGTTTGGTTGTTGTTTTCTTTGCAAGAAACGGGTTAATACAGTGATATGTTCCTTGATCTTCTTATGTTATTTGAAATGATGGTAATTGTCATTGAAATTCCTCAGCTCCTGCATCGAAAGTGCGGGCGAAACGACACGTGAATTGATGGATTCGATGCTCGCAAAACCGAATCGAGCCATAGTTGAGAATCATTACATTTCACAAGTAACTGTAAGATTGCATTGCCTATACGTGCAGCTAACGGCATATGGTAACCCGATTCCCACAGCTTCTTCCTTAGGGGTGTGATCTAAGCTCCCAAAGAAAGATTTGCACAGTGATCTATGTCGCTGTGAATAAATTCTGCTCGGGGGGGGGACAAGCTCGTAGCTACTGACAAATTGGGAAGTCATCTCCAGATAGACCATGTATTCCATACACATTAGAAACCAAATTCAATCTCTTCAAACAACAAAGACTTTCAACTTTACAAGCGGAAGTTTGATACAAGGTTCTAGTTGAGAGGTAAATATAAATCATAAGACTAAGCACAAAAAAGGTAGATTGTTAGTGAATATCTTCGGCGGGAAAAAATTTCTTCTTCACCACGAAAGTTCAAAAGCATATCAGGCATCATTGCCGCGACCAATCCGACTATACCGTCGAACTTGATCGATTCAGATCAGATGTTCCGACCAGATGCCTTCCTCTGCTGGAATCCTACTGCTCCTAACTACACTATCCTCAACCAAATCATCACTTTAGCCTTGATCATCAAGAGCGCCCATACTATCAGAGAAAAAGACATTGACAAATTTTTGGCATTTCTTGGCACACAGTACCTCCCAAATCTTATTAGAGAATGCGACCATGACCCGTTGTCTCCATATGTACTATGGGCCTTGAGGAACCACTTGGGTAACGAGTGATGGTCCATCACCCGTACAATGAACTTCGGCTACAACACCGGACCCGAAATTGTGGCAGTGAAAACGTAATTCACTTCTTGCAATGCTCAGTACAAATAAAGTGACAGTGAAAAGTTGGTGAATATCTAC
Source organism: Sclerotinia glacialis (assembly GCA_002162575.1). Lineage (NCBI taxonomy): Eukaryota > Fungi > Ascomycota > Leotiomycetes > Helotiales > Sclerotiniaceae > Sclerotinia > Sclerotinia glacialis. Next base: position 674,818 of record NGKH01000007.1, on the reverse strand, counting down.
TAGCCTAAGGAACCTTCTACCTACTGGGGACCTGTAGACTTCCCAACTTCGACCTAACCTTGATTCTCTTTCTCAAGACAACAACTCAGTCCCGTTCTTCAACTAACACTCCCAACCCATCCAGCGATCACCAGTAACCTCCTCCAGTAACCTTCTCCAATAACCAAAGACTTACTGCTCCTCAGCAAATTCAAGACTGTAACAAATATCATGGCGGCCACCCAGACTTCACAACCTTGAGCACTTCTCTTTCAAAAAGTATGATACAACTATATACCTTGATAAAAGCATCATGCCACGAACACTTGACGGTATTTTCTTCTGGCATGAGAGATGAATAGGCAATGGATACGGCGAGAAACTCAGTCTGGGCTATTATATGGCAATACGGTCGAGTAATTTATGGCGGATGAGCAGTGATATGTTGGGTGGGGTTGAGACGTGCTTTGCACTTGCATATTGACTCTTCACTTCAGATTAACTTCATGCTCTTTGCATATAATAGCAATAATACTATCAAAAGCAAATAATCATATTACCACAGCCAGAAACAGGAATACCATGATACGAGATAGACTTTGAAATCGGGCGTGTATTGTATTTTCACCTCGAGGTATAGAGAAACTATTCCTTGCCAGCCTCTCATCCATTCCTCCTAATCGCCAGCAAATCCTCAACTCCCAAGCCATTATAAATTTCATCATATCTTCTGTTGTAACTGCTTCGCAGTAATGCCAGCATGTAGCAAGCTCATTCTCCAACGTAGCCCACCGTCCAGTTGCGGAAAAATCTCTCAATACGTCATCATAAAGTCTTCATAGCTCCCTTAGTTCTTCTCCAATGGATCACCATATTTCTCTGCCGCCCGCATTAGCCCTGTACTTCCCTCTTCCCCTCCCCCACCAGCAAAGGAGAAAAAACTCACTGCAATCCCAAGTCTTATCAACTAACGTATCCCAAGTCCTATCATACTCCTCTCTGAACTTCTTCGAAGTCCACGAACTACCCGGCGCACCATGATTACTCCTATCCTGAGGGGTCACACTCTTCGAGGGCGGCGTAACAGGTCTATCAGAGGAACCATAGTTAAGGGTGTAGAGATCGGGTGGGGAATCGGGAGCTTCCATCATGAGGTCTTCTTGGTGGGACTCTTGATGGGAGGAAAGTTCGGCGTCGGTACTTGAGGCTGGGGGTTGTTGATCTGCTGGGAGTTGTTGATCTGCTGGGAGTTGTTGATCTGCTGGGAGTTGGTAAGATATTTGGCTTTTGGGCGGAGGGAGGAGGACGGGGATGGCTATTTATTTACCTGCTGATTCTTGGGCTGACATTTTAGTGAATTGTATGCGACTGTACTGGGAATCGATACCGTGAAGATATTCGTCTTATTGTATTTCGAGGACGGGTGAAGTGAATTTATTTGAAGATTGTGATAAGTGAAGCTTCAAGTAGACAAACCCCACAGCCTTGTCATGCAGCCAAGTTGTGATGGCAGGGCTGTTACACACTTAGCGGCAAGCCACATCCCTTGCAAACCCAAAAAGTACACCCCTCCTTTTTCATTACCTCTCTACACACTCTTCAGATATTAACCAATACTTAGAACATACGACTTTCTGATAGAATATGAGCAAAAAATCAGCAGTTCCCAGTGCCTGGGACGATGATTGGGAATCTCAAGCCGATGCATTTGAATCCGCACCACCTTCAACAAATAAAGTGATCGAGGAAGAGCCCAAAATATCCAAGGCGGAACGATTAGCAAAACACGCCGAGATTAATAAGAAGATCTGGGAATCTGCGTACGTTATATTCTACGTCTATAATCTCCTTCCATGTCAATTATTGCACCCTAAACAACTAATACAATTCATCAATAGCGAAACACCAGGCGGCCTTTCAGAAGAATTCCCATTTCTTCCACCTAATCTCGCCAAACCCGTTCCATTAGCTACAACTTACAAGGCGCCTCTTACGCTTCTCTCTCGTAAGCCCGCGCCCAGAACCATCACCAAAATCGATCCTCGAACTGGTAAAAAGATCACCATTGAAGCAGAGGAGGAAGAGGATGTCATTGTCAGAGGACCAAGTGCTGAAGAATTGCGCGAAAAGACACAACGTGAACGAGAGGAAAAACAGAAAAAATATGATGAAGCTAGGGCCAGGATTCTAGGGACCAATCCCGCGCCAAGAAGTAATTCTGGAAATGGAAGGGGAGGTAGTGGTGGTAATAGTCCGAGGAATGGGACACCGCCTCTACAGGGGAGGGGAAGGGGCAGAGGAAATGATATTCGGAGACCAGATAGTAGACCGGATAGTAGGACTGGGCAGAAGGAATTATTCGATCCGAACTATGCGCCTAAGCCGGGGTCGATCACAATACAGAAGACATCTAGAAGTGGGGAAGGATCAAGGCCAGAGTCAGGCACATCTACACCAATGTCACGAGAGAATGAACAAGTTATTCGAGCACCAAGGGGACCTGATGCAACAGGCAAAGGATTTGGATTCGCAAATCGAGGTGGTAAAATGAGTTGATTTTCTGCTCTAGAGTCACCAACTACCAACCTCCGCCAATTTTACCGGCGATTTCTATTACTCTTTCGGCATCCCCGACATTTTTGCCGACATCACTGACAACCTCCCTATATGTCGTATACACCAGTCTCTCCAGATCTAGGCCCGTGGTTGTCGCCCAATGCGATAGGGTATCTTTGATGTATGAAGGCGAAATCCCTTCAACTAAATCATTACGGTCATCAACACTCGATGACTCCACATTATCTTCTCCAGAGAAGTATGCCTCATCAACCTGAGCCAGCCACATTTTTTGTTCTTGTGGGCCGGCTTTCGTATCATCTTCCAACCGACTAGTGCTTATCGGGTCATCAACCTTGATCTGACCACCTCCATTGGTACATCCACCTGGACATGCCATAACTTCGACATAACTATAATTGGGGCCAGTAGCTTTACCATTCGGCCGCCTGGCACTCCCAATAGGTTTGCCACCAGGCATTCGAGACGGCCTTGCTGGCTTTAGTCGTCGGACAAGATTTTGAATATTTCGAAATCCATAATATCTAGCTGCCTTTAATAACACCTCACCGTTATCTGCGACAACAGTATAATCCACAACATCTACATTTCGACCTTTAATCGTTTGGATGGATGATCCTTTATGCTGGAACGCAAAATAATGGAGAGCATAATGAAGATTTCCGCCGGAAGTACCAGCGTCGCGGTTACCATTGCCGCTACGCCTGCGATTGGGTGGGAAGAGGAAAGAGTCTATTTTTGGATCTGGGAATGGTATGCGTGAGGATGAAGGTACTGGAGTCCGAGGTAATTTGGAAAAGTCGATGCGCCTGGAATCTGCAAGCATGAGTAATTCCTTGCTTGTGATAACAGAATCGACATCTCTAACGCCCCTGGTTCCTGTTCCTTCCCACACCGCGTCGGTTAATTCCTCTCGACTAGCTTCCAGCTTTTTATCGAAGCATGGCATAACCGCTACATGCCATATCCTATCAGGTGAAATGCCAAGTTTTCGACTTAAAGTCGTCTTTATAAGGGTTCCCATCAATGCTTGTGGCGATTTCATCCGTGATAAATGAGGTAAAACGTGTGGGTGTGTCTTTTCGGCGTAGCATACCCATCCAGGACATGAAGAAGTCAGGATTGGTTTCTTAGATTCGGTGTCTTTCATAGACGCTATTACTTCCTCAGCTCCAAGTATTAAACATGCCTCTCTCGTAATATTCGTATCCACAACCCATTGAAATGCATTCCTATAAACCGCCCTATTCTTTATTCCTTTTGGCCCGCTAAGTAAATGTTCAATCATATAACCTGCTTCCCGTTCGGTAACTCCAAACGTGGCAGCAATACTCGCTCGTGATTGTGGACTGACACTCGCAACGTATATTTTCCCTCCTTGTTCAATGCCCTCCACAGTTATACCTGTTCCCGTCGTATTTTTATGTAGGCGAAGTCCAGGTGCTGAATCTAATTGTGATAATACTTCGGCATGCGATTGTAAAGATACAAGTACGGCTTCAGCAGAAGTGACGCATCCTGAACACGCGAGACAATCCGTGAGTGATATCTGGGCGGGGGGTAAATCGGATGGAAGAGGGGCATCGGTATTGAAGGATATTTCGAGTTCCTGACGAGAATGTTAGGATGAGATAATAGAGAAAGAATGAAAAAACATACATTATCGGTAGAAGGTTTTGCAGCCGGTAAGGTTTCGACGGGTTTTATACATGCGACTCCTGGGGAAATAAAATCGTTTAAATCGTCTGCAGAGAGAATTGCGCTCATGATTCTTGACAAGTTTGCGAACGCTGGATGCGCCACTCTTTAATTTCGGGATGGAGTTCTGAGATGTGATGAGGTGTGATATAAAATATTTGAGTCTTTTGTTGCTATGGAAAGAAAAGAAATATATGATCCTAGATATCGGAGATGCAGAAAGAAATTTCACATGCAGTTATCGGGACCAAAGATTAAAAGATTGGAAATCATTGACAATCACAATTGAGATAATTCGTCAAAAGTGCATTGCGAAGATCGGAGCACGGGGATTGAGATGGTGGCGTTGACTAGGGTGAGGATTGTAGCCCCGCACTAAAATATGCAATGATGCCTCAATGAATCATTTGGTTGCCTGACATTGAAAACAATGACGAAGGTAGTGTGGCTGGTAGTGTGGCTGTGTTGTTAGATGGGATGTGTTTGCTTTTGTGGATGAGATCACACTTTGCGATTTGTAGTTATAAGAGGGGTTGTCAATTCTATTTTACCTTGTTGATAATGAAGACTTTTGATATCTGCATCCAAAATACTAGGGGCGTATTAATCGGGCTCGAGATTACACCAAACTTTTTCGTCTAGCACTTGTGACAATTATGGATGTATGTATGGCACAATCCGAGATATATCACAGAACGTGCTTGACTGACTTCCCTACTAGGTATTTTACTCCTACACATATGGAACAGCAGGATGGCTTGCGTTACAAGCAGTTCCACTAATCCTATCTCCTACCATCATCATCGCTATGCTCTCACCTGAATTTCGAGATGCTACTTGTTAGTCCATTGCATTCTTTTCAATAATCTTCATACTTCTACTAACCAGTCCCAGCACTCGAAGAATACTTTTCCAGATCCCTAGGCATAACACTACTCACCCTCGGTGTCTTAATCGTCCTCCTAGGCGGTTCCGTCCCGCTCACCTCTTCTCTGTCCGATACTGCCTCCTCCACAGTCACGTCCTCAGCCAGTGACCCCAAAGCTCCCTATGCAGTTCCCGTCCTCATAATTTCTACCATCTATCATGGATTAATAGCGTTCTACTGCTATGCACGCTACACAACAAGTGGTACTTTCACATTTGCACTGGGATCGCTTGGTTCGACGACATTATTTGCGATAGGAGGATGGTGTATACTTTTTGGGACGGAGGGAGGGAGGATTAGTAAGAAGACCGGGGCGGATAAGAGGACGAGTGGGTGGCCATTTGGGAATCAAGAGAGTGCGGGTGCGAGGAAGAGGGCCCTCAGGAGGGGGTTGTGAGGTGTCGGTGAAGGGAATATGAAGATGTAATGCGTGAGTGCGAGGGGGCATTGGTTATTGGGGACGAGACGGTATTTGGCTTCGGGAAAAGTTTCGAAGGGACTGTCTATTTGGGGGACTCTTGACTTTATGGGAAAAAAAATCTCGATAAGGTTGATATCATTTTGAGATTCCAATACTCGAATTGGTTGGTTGTCCGCCTTTACCAATCTTTCTCGAATCAACAAATTCCCTACCATCACTCTTCATCACACCCCTCTTTAGCGAAGTATATCTATCATTCCACATATTCCCAACACTCAATCCGTGACGTCTTCGCTCGGAAAAACTTAAAAGCACGCATACAAACCAAGCACGGTGTCTCACCAAACGACCGGTATCTCCTTCAACGATTTCAACAAGGGATGGCAGCGGAAATGGACTTTGTATTTTGAGCTTTACCTGCATGATATGGGTTAAAGGTCCTATAGGGTTAAGGTTTCATTGAATGACTCGGGGATGTTGAAGCCAGAACAGTCTTTTCAATCCTATTTTAGAAAATACCATTTTGGGAAAAGGATTTTTGAATTAGAATTTGAGATTGAAGATTCCAAAGAAGGGAAGAAGAAAAAATGAGAATTATTTGTCGAATTTTACAATACAACATAGAATAAAACCAAACATTTGATCAAAATATTGCAGAAATCCTGATGATCGACTCGGTAGGTACCTAGGTAATTAGGCAGTAAGAAGCCCGCCAAAGCAAGACGGCGCCCACGCCCTGAGTTGGCATTCTAGCGGACAAATCCAGAGTCCCTAACACGACTCGTGCGGGGCGCAGAGGGATGAACTGATTTGCATTTCTCTCGCGTCGGACTTTTCCCATTTTCCGACCGCACGAGTGAGTACCTAGGTAGGTAACTTCCTACTACCTATCCATCAAGAATCTCAATAATGCGGCGATACTTCGGTTGATGTTGAAATATGCTTACTGATAAATCAAGCGCATACATGGATTTAATCACTAACCCCGAGTTCCAGCTTACCTCAGCTCGCCATTAGCTAGGTTTAGCTATGAGGGAGAAACGCGAACCCCACTCCCCTCTCAATTACTGAATGCGGAAGAATGAAGTACACTGCGAAACTTTGTGTTGAAATGCCTGATGATGTAATATATAACGTAACCGCCGAAAATATCAGGTAGATAAGGGACAGTAGAGTATATATAAAGAGTTGTTTGTGTCGCATTTTATTTACATGCATTAGTTTCTTCTTCAATAATAATTGCAGTGTAACTACCCCTCTATGAAAAATCAAAACCTCAATCGATTAGACAACTACTCTACAACATCACATAAACCAACAGCAAGAGAATAAAAGCAGACAAAATGGTTCAATTACTCGGAAAAGACATTGGTACCATTGGGTACGGCATGATGGGTATGTCCTCCCCCAATTTCCTCTCGAATATCCTTCTAACCCTCCCTCCTAGGTCTCTCATGGCGTCCAGAACCCCAACCTCTCGAAGAGAGCATCAAAACCCTCAAGTCCGCCCTTGAACATGGCTGCAATTTCTGGAACGGTGGACAATTCTACGGAACCCCTGAATACAACTCCCTTACCATCTGCAAGGCCTACTTCACAAAGTATCCTGAAGATGCCGATAAGGTAGTCTTGAGTATCAAAGGTGGTATAGATTTACGAAACTTCGTGCCGGATGGAAGTCCAGAGGGGGTGAGGAAGAGTGTGGATACATGTTTAGCACTCTTGGGAGGAACGAAAAAAATCGATATCTTTGAGTGTGCGAGGGTGGATAGGAATACGCCAATTGAGACTACGATGAAGGTTTTAGAGGAGGAATATGTGAAGACGGGCAAGATTGGGGGTATTTCTTTGAGTGAGTGTTCGGCGGAGACTGTGCGCAGGGCTGCGAAGGTTACGAAAATTGTGGCTTGTGAGGTGGAAGTTGCTCTGTCTACGTTGAATATTTTTCAAAATGGGGTTGCAGAGGCTTGTGCTGAACATGATATCTTGGTTGTTGCGTATGTAATTCCTTTCGTTTTGGATGATGACAATTATATGGCTGATGAAACACAGATACTCACCGTTAGGCCGAGGATTATTGACCGGTACGATTCAGAATCCAGACGATATCCCTGAAGGGGATCCTCGTAAAACATATCCTCGATTCCAGAAGGAACATTTCGAAGCCAACAAGAAGCTTTCTGATGCAGTGGCAAAGCTTGCGGAGGAAAAGAAATGCACATTGGCTCAAATTTCTATAAATTGGCTCACAGCAATTTCCAAGAAGGACGGCAATCCGGAGATCATCCCAATCCCCGGCGCTACTACAATCAGCCGCATCGCGGAGAATTCAAAGGAAGTATCTTTAAGTGCTGATGATTTGGCGGAGCTTGAATCGATTTTGAAGCAATTCCCAAGTTCGGGACCTCGTTACGGGAAGGAGCAATCAGCAATGCTGGAAGGTTAAAAGCCTTGGTGAAAGGAGAGGAGTTAGCAATGATGAAAGGGGAGTATACAGCAGCGTAAGAAATTTGTATTTAGAAATAGAGCTCAGAATAAATTGTGTAATGTGTTTATGTCGACCTTAGGATGCAGTTGCCTCCATCCATCCGAATTGCAGAACTCGAAGGTTATTCATCATCGCGAGAGTGTAGGAAAGAAAAAGGTGTGGTGAAATGTTGAGCTTACCTGGATAATATTATCTGCAGAGTCTTACAATGCTGCAGCTGCATTGTGTATTCACAATCAAGAATTCAAGAGTTCAAGCATATCGCAATTGCGAAAGTTGATTGGATTGTGTGGGACATGAAGTAAAATATTTCATTGAAGAGGAAAGAAAGAAAATATTAAGTAAAGTGGACTAGTCCTAAGCTTGACGGAAAGATCCGAGAGCTCTTGGCATATTTCGCGATGGACCATCATCGAGAACTAAACTGCATATTCGATATTCGCAAGGCTTCTTCAAAGACCAACTGAACTCAAACAATTCACCCTTCACCCTCAACCTTAGGATTTTCACCTTTACCGTACCTGTAATCATCAATTCCACTATACCATTGTTATTTTTGACTTCTTCAACATGGCAGACGACTCACCTCCAGGGTCTCCCCTCTCAGATCTTTCCTCAGACGCATTCGAGATTGACGAAGAAAACGAACGGATGGCTGCAGAAACTCTTATGCCGCCCGCGAAAAGACAAAAGATAAGTAGTGACGAATCTTTTCGCAGCGCTCACACATCTCGAAGTATTAAAATGGAGGGAACAGATGGTTATTGTTCTAGTGATACAGAAGGAGATATCCCGGATTCTCCAAGCATTATTCAACGACCGGAGGATGCTCTTGATGATTTACATGAACAGATTACGGTTTGCGCATGGATTGGATGTACTAGAGGAGATTTGAGAGATATGGATCAGCTGGTCGATCATTTACATCATGATCACATCGATTCGAGACCCAAGAAATATACATGCGAGTGGTTGGGTTGTCCAAGGAAAAGCCAACCTCAAGCAAGTGCTTATGCTTTAAAGGCACATATGAGAAGTCATACTGGAGAAAAGCCATTCTATTGCGCCTTGCCTGGTTTGTTCTCTACAAGTGAATATTTAAATTAAAGCTAACAAGTATGCTAGAATGCGATCGCGCCTTTACACGTTCTGATGCTCTCGCCAAACACATGCGAACAGTTCACGAAACCGAAGCTCTCCGTCCTTCCGATCCTATTCCAAAACAAATACATGACATTTCAAGACCCGGCCACGGTCAACCCAAAGTCGTCATGAAACCATTTCCGGATGCAAATCCTGTCGCAGGAGCACAAATATCACCTCTAGTTGATCCTTCATCATTGGCAAGATCATATCCTCCTGAGCTAGGAATAACTTTGGAAGAAGAAGCAAAAGGACCAGTTGAACTTTGGAAATTACTCCGTAAGCAAATACAATGGGCAGAGGAAGAAGGCGAGGCGTTAAGGAAACAATGCCAGTTTATGGAGGAATTGAGGAAAAGAGAATGGATGGAGAAGGAAGTTCTACTTGATAGTGCCATCGCAAAAGATTTGGAATTGCATGAGAGAAGGAAGGAGGTCTTGGCTGGGCTTGCGAAGCTTCCAATGGGGGAAGAAAATTACGCCATGAACGAGGGCTCAAATTCACCAAGTATCCACGGACTTGGTTTTACACCCAATAGAGCTATGTCTCCAAATGGTGGCACTCCTTTCTCACCTAGAGATTTGACACCTTTAGAGCAGAGCCAAGGACCTGTCGAAACAGATGCGGCGGAGGTTTTGGCGTCTATGGCTCATGCTTAAATACGGCATGGGGGGGGGAAATGGAATGGGAAGAAAAGCGAAATACCAAAGTGATCTTCTGCATATTCAATTTTGGAAGGATATTAGGGTAATGGGTTCTCTAGGAGTTAAACGGTTTCGAAATATCACGAATTAACGGACATTAATTCGGGGAATTGGAATGGGATTATGGCAAGCATGGCGTTTCCTGGAGCCATGCAAAATGGGAATGCAGGGGATCTGCTCCTGCGTGGAATGTAAGCTTGCTAGAATATTAAAATGCTAGGACGATGATTAACATCATGATGAATGTTTCGGTGGTATTTTGTGAGACTTGGAAGCTTTGAATTTTGATAGTAGATGATGGAATTTGTGGGAAGATATAGATGGTGAGGTATGAATATAAGAGAAGTAAGTCTTTTAATGTTTTGATTGCTTGCTTGCTTGCTTGCTTGCTTCATTGATTGATGATCTATAACAAACAGTACGGTAAATTAAATTGCGCAGAGATAGGACAAGTAAAGTCCAGAGAAGAGAGAACCGAAACTTTTCGTATTGATGGTCGAATATTGTATCCTCACGGTAAAAGTAAGATTGTCCAGAAAGATCAAAACGTATCCATCCCACCCTCCCTACTAGAGATTGCCTCAGAACAAATACATTATTCCACACCATCGTCACATGTCAAAATTGCACCCAAGAAAGGTTCTCTACGATTTCTCTACGATTTCTTATCCTCGCTTCAAACAACAAACAAGATTTTCACACATCTACCAACCTCTCCTTCTCCTTTCC
>NGKH01000007.1:631594-664118 GCA_002162575.1 Sclerotinia glacialis | reverse complement strand
CCCCCATCCCCACTAATCTCCCCATCTCCACTATCATCCTCCCACCTCCTAGCGGCCTCCGCATCCCCGCGATCAATCCTCCCACTACCCGCTTTCTCCCTCGCATTTTCATTTCTCCACCTCTCTCTCTCCTTTTTCGCTTCTGCTTTTCTAATTTCCCTTTTTTCTTCTCTTTCTCTTTCTTCTTCCCTTTCTCTTTCTCTTTCTCTTTCCATCTCCTTCTCCCTCCCTCTAATCTTCTCTTTCGAATCTACATTTTGATCCCTACTTCTTTCCGAAACCCCCTTGAGTTTAAGCAATTTTTCCATCTCCCGCAGTCTCTCCAACACCCTTTCACCTTCTAAAATCCCCATCCCCATTCCCATTCCCATTCCCACCCCTCTCCCCATCTCTCTCTCACTCACCCCTCTCCCCACAATCCCTCCATTCCTATCACTCCTCTCCATCTCCTTCCCCTCCATCTTCTCCATCTCACCCACCACACCCCCCTCAAACCCCCTATCCCTCAACCTATCCAAGCCATCCAAGCCCCTCCGCACCCCAAACCCCGGGAAAAACCCCAAATTCTCCTTCTTAAACCAATCAGGCCAATCACGCAGTCCAATCAACCCCAGTTCAAATCTCGTTCGAGGCATCACGTGTTTAAACCGACAATTGTCACCCCATCTGCATCTTTGGTTGTGGGTACACCAGTGTCTGCACGTTTGTTGTCGAGCTTGTTGTTGTATACCCAATGAAAACATGCTGCGGTTTTGAATGCGAGGATTAGGGAGAGGAGAGGGCGCGTGGATTGATGTTGAGAGGCCGGGTGGGGAATGTTGTTTGGAGGATGGAGATCGAGTTTGCGTGGTCATGGTAGAGGATCGGACAGGCAAAAGAAGAGGACTTGAAATCGCCGTATCGGATCTATTTCGAAGCTATTAGCAAACATCATCCTCCAAACAATCATACCCAAGCATTAAATCCACCCCCACACTTAGAGAGGAAAGCAAATACATACCCACTACTCCCCGTCACCACGCCATCCTCCCCCTCTCCCTCCAACCCAACCAACCCAACCAATCCATAAAACCCCTCCCCACCTCCCGCCTGCAGACCCAAATTTAACATCCCCCCCGTCTCCACCAAATCCAAACTCCTCGGTACTCCCACCAAATCCACACCTAGAGGTAATTCATCAACGGCCACTAACGGCACTACCTCTCCTGATGTGCGTACTATGAAGTATCCAGGTCGAGGACCCTGTGCTGCGATTGAAAGATCTTGAACCGAGCGGTCTCGAGCCGGAATCTCTCTCTTGTTGAGTCTAGTGGACATGTTGTCGACTGGTGACTTGTGGTGGTCTCCTGGTGAAGGATGTGTGTATGGTTGGTTAATGTATTATGTGTCATGTGTTATGTGCCATGTATGATAGATGATGGATGTATGGTGGGTAGCACGGAAGAAGAAAAATTGGAGGGGGGTGAGAGATGGATATATAATGTCGATGCACAGCCAGCATCGGACAGCCCCTGAAGTTTGCTATGTGATTGTTCTCATTTGCTTTACGTGTACCGGATCGTACAATCGATTGTGAAAACCACGGATCCAAATAATTTCTTCCTGTGTATGTCAACAAACTTTGTGCGATAGCAAATTCCAAACAGACTTTGCTTGTATACACAGACAACCACAAATAAAACCTCGGAAAGGTGTAACGGGAATCTGCAAACAAGTTTGGCATGCAAGTAAAGAATAGCATTGTACTACCTAATGTCCGCCCTATAGCGGTCTTGTAATTCAGCTCTGTTCTATTCTCTTTTTAGTGTTGTGCTATGCAATCGGGTATCAAATGTACTGTATGCTAAGATATACTCATCTCAATCTAATCTGTCCTCTCCCCTCCAGGAAATTTCCTCGAATCTTTGAATTCCACCCTAACCCTAGCCTCCATACCATCCACACAAAGACCAACATCTTTCGTTGTATCCTCCAACTCTACTTCTCTTTTCATGAATTTGCCGGCCATGGATTTCCCCGATTTTTCGTGAGTTTGTGCATCAACCTTTCCAATCTCGATGCCAGAATCGTTTCCTCTGGATTGTTTTTCAATCCCATCGGGCAAGCTCACAGGTGCAAAGACTTCTGCGTCCTTGTCTACGTCGTTATCGTCATCATACTCATCAATGTCCTCATATCCCGCCACTGGATCCCACTCTCCCGTTTCCCAAATAAGTTTCAAACTCAAGGGTCTACGATCCAGTATTCTTCCCACAATCCCCTTGACCCGGTAGATGCTAAATGCCTTGGGGATCTCCTTCACCACTATGGTTTCCTTTTGAACAATCTCTGGATTTGCTGGAACGTAGAATGTGAATTTAATCAAACGTGCTTCCAAAAAAGCAGGATTAATCTCCGATTTATCCTTCCTCGTGACTACCGGAGCGCCATGAAGATCACACAACTCTTTGTATCGTTTGTGTCTGGAAATCACCGTAAATTCCTGGTCTGATCCTACAGCTCCAAGTTCCTTGCCAATTTCGGAAAGGTAGAATAATTCTGCGTTATTTCGATCTTGAGGGCTAATGCTGCTAAAGTTCAATTTTTGGAGGCCCCCAAGACGTGCTAATGTTAACATAAATTCCTCATTAAGACTTCCCATTGTGAATTTGTGGCTTTTTTCTTGATAGATTTGATTTTTAGATATTCGCAAAGATGTCATGCCAGGAAAGATATGGACGAGTTCATCCACAAAATCCCATTTATCGATTTTGTTGTAAGATAAGTCGATGTATGATAATCTTTTATTGAAAGTTAATGGCGTGAATGTTTTGACAGAGCCTGGTCCTGACATCGTTCCTGTTGTATATATTTTGTTTCCTTTAAGAAGTAACGATTCGAGGGATGTGAGTTGAGCCAATACCTCCAGATCTGTCAATGATGTGAAGTTATTATACTCAAGAGTTAAAGAGGTAAGAGAACAATTCGTGAGAGTTGAACTCAATTTTTGGAAGCCATTTGATGATGCCGTCAGAGATATTGCAGAGGTGAACCTTTGCATGAGTATGCAAAGTTCGTTCCAATCAATGAGGGTTTCATCCAATTCTAGAGACTTAATCATATTGAAGATCTCTTCAGCAGATCCCAGCATAATTGCATCTGAGATTTTGTTTGTGTCAAGCTTTAACCTGTTCCCGCTACAATAACCATATTAGCCAAGCTTCGTCAACATTTGAAATTCCTTACTTTAATCTTAAAGACTTCAGATTCTCCAACTGTCCACAAATGATTTCTATCTCATGCAGAGACCCGAAAAGATTTCTACTCAAGTCCAACTCAACGATGCTGGGAAATGCTTGTCCAACAGCAAGATCTACCACTGATCTATCTATCGCTGATGTAGCAGAGGCCTCTATTGTCTGAGATTTGGTATGAGCCCTATTGATGCGTTGTCCATCAACCAGGACAATTTTCAGTTCATGCACCTGGGCCTGCTGCTGTGCAACTTTATCAAACCCAACCTCCTCTGCTACCTTTCCAGAGATTACAATTTGCTTGTTCGGGCCCAGGCCATCTCCGGGAGCATATTTATGAAATACCGCTTCCACAAAGCTCTGCTCGGGATCTGGGTTTCTGGTAGGACGTATGAAACTTGCTGGAGTTGGCGCTTTGCTCAAACCTGTAGATATGAGAAGTTGCACCCAAAAATATCTCTCATATCAAGAAACTTGCATTCAAAGTACCCTTTCCCATCATTCTTACCCCGCGAAGGGTCGTCCCATTCAACCCCTAGCCATTCCTTCTCTGTACCCTTGACCTCTCCAATATATCGGATTGTACATAACTGCCCTTGAAATGACACTCGTTGACCTACAAAATAGTTGTGACTTTGTGACATTGTAAAAGAGGTTTATTCGTTGGTTGTGCTCATTAGGAAATAAGTTGCAGCCTTGCAAAGAGAGGCTGAACCACAGCCGAACTTTTTTTCGCGACATCAATATCAACTTCCCATCACAACACCTACCTATCCAGCGTACCTCCTATTCTTCCATCACAATATTTTCGACCCAATATCAGTTTCGAGATTGCAAATACAAATTGGTCTTTAAACTCATCGAATTTCAACGTGTCTCCATACAATTACTAGCACTCATCGATCTTCAAACTCACCAGCCTTGAAATCTACCATCAGCACATTTCTTAACACCTCCTCACCTTCCCACAATGGATTACCAAAACCGCGCCGGTAGCAAATTCGGCGGCGGTGGTGTCGCCTCTACCTCTGCAACCAATGCCGACCGCCGCGAACGACTCCGCAAACTCGCTCTTGAAACCATCGATCTAGACAAAGACCCCTACTTCTTCAAAAACCACGTCGGCTCCTTCGAGTGTCGACTCTGTCTAACCGTCCACCAAAATGATGGTTCCTATCTCGCACACACCCAAGGGCGCAAGCATCAAACCAATCTTGCGCGGCGCGCCGCACGCGAAGAGAAAGAAGGACGGGCAGGCATCGATCCCATTACGGGTTTACCCGTCGGAATGGTAGGAGCGCAAGTCAGCGTCCGCAAGAACGTGATGAAGATTGGCCGACCCGGGTATAAGATAACAAAGACGCGGGATCCGGTTACGAGACAGCAGGGGCTGTTGTTTCAGTTGCAGTATCCGGAGATAGCGTCGGATGTTCAGCCGCGGATTCGCTTTATGAGTGCGTATGAGCAGAAGGTGGAGGATCCGGATAAGGACTTTCAATATTTGTTGGTAGCGGCTGAGCCCTATGAGACCTGTGGGTTTAAGTTGCAGGCGAGGGAGATTGATCGCTCGAATGATAGGTATTGGACTTGGTGGGATTCTGATTTGAAGGAGTTCTGGGTGCAGATTATGTTCAAGACGGAGAGAGAGGAAAGATATAGTGGTGTGCCTGGTTTGGCTCCAGGCAGGTGAATCGGAAGGGCAATGTGGGATGGAGTTCAGAGGAGTTTGTAATGGCTAAATTGTACTATAATTTGAGATCACGAGAATATCACCAGGCACAATACTGAGCAGTTGGTATCATTTCAGATGTTTTGATTGAATGTAAAGATGTTACCCAAGGTATACCCAGGTACATCATTTTCTACCTAATGTTTCCCACCATGATCACATTTAAAAAGTTCTTCCCATGCTTAAAACCCACCCCTATGCCAGAAGTCTAGAACTAGGCTGATTCGCTCATGTGTACATTCAGTCGGAATGAAATCAGAAAAAAGAAGCACCGCTAGATTTAGGACGTAAGACGTCTAATTTTAATCTTGCAGAACATGTAATCAGTGGTATCCGGCTAGATTGACCTTTAAAAGGCCATGTAATAACAAATGGGCAATAGAAATACTCCACTCCAGGTGAAATTTGCTTAAGACTATCAAATATCCATAAATCGGCTCATGTGGTAGCTATAAAGCTTCATAGCTGACTGGTTAGACCAAGTACTTAAGGAGTTACAACAATCATCTGTAGTTGGACTCGAATCTCTTGAATGTATAACCAATGAATGGCAAACTCATTTCTGGTACTTCCTCTCGAGGAACACCACTGTGGGCAGCTGCGGCTTGAGCTTGTTTGAGATGGGTTGCATTGTCAGTTTGGTCGATTTCGTCAGTCGGGAAGTATGTGGTATCAACATTGGAAGCCAGCTTGGGCTCGAATGGAGCACGGATGCGACGCAGAGTATCAAATTCGACACCACGGAAAAATTTGTGGCTCTTGATTTCATCCGCTGATACTCGGCCAAGTCGGTTCTCCGAGTTACAAACAAGACTAGTGCATAGAAAGTTAGATGATTGACTCGAAAAGAAAATGGTTTATGGATTCATACCTTCGGATGAGGTTCTCGGCTTCCGGTCCAAGTTGAACATCCTCGGGAAAGTACAGATTTGTACGCCAGGCGACAATCTTTCGATACGTATCATGCGCATCTTCGGCACAGAAAGGGGGCCATCCGACTTGACATTCGAACATGATCGTACCAAGACTCCACCAATCACAATCATAAGAATAACCATGTCCACTGAAAATTTCTGGAGCGATATAATCAGGTGTGCCAACAGTTGAGTAAGCCATAACCCTTCGGGACTTCCTCCAGTCGTTGATGACGCTTCGGTTACTGACTGTGAGATTGATCTCGTCGAGGTTGACTGATTGTCTATTGTTTCTTGGCTTACTAGACTTTCCTTGTAACAATTGCTGGTAGTATGAGTTGTCGTGTAGTTTATGGAAACCAGTGGATAAACCAAAATCAGTTAATTTAACATGTCCACCTCGGTCAAGCAAGATGTTGTCGGGTTTGATATCACTATATATATTAGCACCCGAAATGGAAGAAAATATTAGGGGAGGTCCGAAGCGACCTTCCCCTATTTCAATCAACTTACCGATGAATGAAACCAAGCTTATGTACAGCTTCAATGGCCAGTACAATTTCCGCGATGTAAAATCTTGTGATATCTTCCGAAAAGATCTCATATTTGATAAGCATAGTCATCAAATCTCCTCCTGGCAAGAATTCCATCAACATGTAAAGGAAATCCTGATCCTGAAAGGTTGTGAAGAGCTTCACAACCCAAGGACTGTCGGACTCGGCCAAGATATCTCTCTCAGCACGAACATGTGCTAGTTGATCCTTCTTAAACATCTCCGTCTTAATCAAAGATTTCATAGCATAAACCTTGCCATCTTGCTTCTTTTGCACCAATTTGACTTCTCCAAAGGCTCCTTTTCCAATGATCTTCAACGTATTGTAATTGTCTGGTCGGTCCCTGGTGCGTAAAAACCGTAGATATTTGCTCTCTTGCTTGCCTGCATTTGACCAAGTTTGTTCTCGGCGTGATTGGGATTGATTGGGGTCGGCCAGTCGTTGCTCCATCTCGCTTTGTCTGTTGCGGAAAGAATTATTTAGTACAGGTATCAACATCAATCCTTTCAAAATTTCTCACCTAACATTTCGATCTCTGGCCCTCTTAACACTGTCTTTGAAGAAGTCTGCAGCCAATTGCGAGCACTTCTTTTGGTTATTTTGTGTTAAATTGCCATATCGATCCGGGTTCCTCTCTGGAGCTGGCTGAAATTCTGGACGAATTTGCTGTGAAGCTTGTGTCGGCATAGGATTTAGGTAGCTCGAGTAACCTTGCTGTTGGCTTGGTGCTCCAGCAGTTCTTGGTCTTTGACCCGGTGATGCTTGACGATTACCATATGGTGAGCCCCTGCCACCACCTAGGTTTTGGTGGGAGAACTGATGAGCCAAACCATTCGTGGCGTCATTTTGTAAATTGACCGATCTTTGCTGGTAGGGCTGTTGTTGTTGTTGTTGTTGTTGTTGTTGTTGTTGTTGTTGATACCCGGCAGGAACCTGTTGCTGCGGGTAGCCTGACGAAGGGGGATATGGGTTATTCATGAAGTATCCTGCGGGGGGTGCGAATCCTTGGTTATAAGGTTGCTGTGCGCCTTGTTGAGCTTGCTGTTGCTGTTGCTGTGGTGGTTGCTGAGCTTGTCCTTGTCCTCCACCTGGAAATATTGGATTTGGAAATGTTGATGGGGTTGTTGGGTATGCACGATCGTTTGGGGCGAATCTGTCGTTTCCGAAGTTCAAGTGTAGTCGGTTGTTCATCGGATTAGCATTGGCGTTATTGTTACCGGCACTATTGCTATTGGGATCCATCTTAATTGTATGGATATTCGACCTAAAAGAACGATACTGGTGAAACGGAGTAGTGTATCTCTTGATCCTAGAGGACAGGAAATAAAGCGTAAGGAAGTCGCGTCTGATAAGTGTTAAAGTTTCGTGTCCACCGTTTGTGCGTTGTTCATGGATGGATTCACTTTTTTGCTCTCACCCTCGCTCTATCACGGAGTATTCTATATATATATATATATTTGATATGATATAGAGAGAGACTTGGTGGACTGGGTGAAAAGGAAAGATGGCTCTCTTCACAAGGAGGTCCCCCCAAAAAAAGAAATAGAATGAATTTTATTGAATTGAATTAAATTGAGATAAATTCTTTACAAACAAGTTCTTCTAGATTTATAAAAGGGGGGATGGGGATGTTCAGGACTTTTCTCGCACTGGCTGATTTCATTTCTTGCTTCTTCCCTGACCACCTAATTAAGGGATGAAGTTCGTTTGGCTCTGGGCTCACCAACTTGCTCTCTGTGACATGTTAACTTTTACGTAGCGAAGCTTTGATGCCAGCTTTTGAGTCCAAAATCACTAACATCAAGGTTTTCTTATTGGCTCCGACGGATCAATGCCTGCTCTCAAAGGAAAGCTACTCGGATATTTGTTGATCAGGGGTAAAGGAGGAGAAAGACATATGGAGTAAGTATATTACGATTCGTCTTCCCTTGATTAATTATATCGTTAAGTTTACATCTTCTGCAGGAGAACTTTGGAGGTTCCATGCGTTCTATGCATCTTCCCTTAGATACGATAGAAAGTTGTTCTTGGCACAACCCCTGGAAAGCCTAGAAGCCAATTTCTTCGATAGGTAAAGTAGAACTGGATTATATTTCCGAGTAGCACGTGCAAATGGTGTCAATGATGCTTTGAGTAACGCTTAGTAGCAGTCACACGAGCAAAAAGACTTGGGGCCGTATCTAGTAAGTAATCGCAAGGGAGAAAATGTGAGTCCCCGTCGATAACCCCTAGTGCATGCTTATCTTGAAGGAACTAGTGTCTTTCCAGACCAAATACTTTGAGCCTCAATTCACAAGATTACCTACGGAGTACTGACCATAATACACGAGGTTACACGGATAGTCAGAATTTACCTGAACAGATCTTCGCTCATCAATGTCTTCATAAATTGTTTCCATAATGGTAGATGAAATTTTTATAACTCGGATGGAAGTCAATGTCACCAAATTACCTTAGCGTGGGCAGTTGGGTAGAAAATGAAGCCTACGTCAATGAGATGTTACGAATAGAGTCCGTATGCTTGATTACTTTACTTTCTCATCATCAATCCCCGTCGTCGTCAAGAACAATTTCTAATAATTTGGGATCCCTCGCCCAATCAACACCACTACCAACTACCACAGCACTAGCAGTGTTCTTCATGATCCTCCATCTCTGTCTACTATTCTTCATCGCTCCCTCCAACTCATCCAACTGTGCACGAACTTCAGGATCTTGAATGTTCTCTTTCCCCGGACTATTCGCCTCTTTTGCCAGAGCCATCATTTTCGTAGCTAATTCAATGTTCTTTCTGCCCGTAACAATGTTCTCGTTGGACTCTTTTATCAACTCTTCTCTTGATGATTGGAGGTTATCAGATATCTGAGCCAGATTTTCAGAAAGAGCATCACGTTTCTCAATGAGTGGTAAGAGGTCCCTATGGTTTTGTCAATTATGCAAGAAATGGGTTAGAAGAGAGTAACTTACTCTTCTATAACCGAAGCATTACTACCCGCATGAACTGCCTTCAATATGGGATTGGCAATAACGACATTCTCAATGATCTTTGACCGTAACGAGTAATCAGCCTTTGACTCAAGAAGATCTTGCTCTGCCTTTCGAATATCTTCATCGGTGACTTCTTCTGGTTGATCTAAAAATGGTCAGAACACGTGCTCTAGAAATTTGCATATAGGAACATACCCCCCGAAGAAATAACACCTTGAGCCTTCAACAGAGCGATCTCAACTTGGAGTTCTTCTAATTTGTCGTATACTTCCAAGATGCGTTTCTCTTGCTCACTCAAGGGAGGTGTATCGTTGGCTGCTCCCGTCATTTCAACCCCTTCCATACTTTCAACAATTCCATGACGCGACATTTTGACTCTTGCGTCTGCCTTCTAGTTCTGAATACAGAGTGATCCAGAAATATAATTTTTGGGTTCGTGAGGAACGCGTCTTCTTCGAAAACGCAGATCCAGAAACAGATTAGTTCCCAACGGCGGCCAGCCACATTTAGTTGTGGCGCGCGGTGAACGAAATAACCCGAAATTCAATATCAAATCGATCCATCAATATTCTCAGCTGAAACTTTAACATACTTTATCAAGAAAAATCAAAAGAATCTAAATTGAATTATTTCCAATTCATTATTGATATTGTTGTATCCCATCAAAATACAGCAGGTGTTTTCAATTATTCATTGGATCTGTGTGTGGCTTGCCCAGACGAGGCGGCCAAACCTTAACTCGTCTCTAACCAGCCTTGTGATCTTGATCGTTATGCCACAAAACATCTTCTACTTTTTATAAGACGAAGAGTAATCTGGCAAGTTGCTGGAACTGTGAGATGCATGAAAGGATATGGAATTACACGTATACATTGCCCATACGGGCCAACATCTTCAGGTAGACCCTGGATCCTTCACCTCGTAAGTTTTCTACATCATGTTACTTCGATCATAGATGCTGATAACCTTTCAAGTTTGGACGATTTCAAGAAATGGGTAGCCAAATATACCCCTATTGCCGCCAGTGATCACATATCTCTTACCGTAGCAGCCAAGGCTGTGCGATTTCAAGCGCTTTCCTCAGAGGTACCGATGACGGCATTGCTACAATATATATTTGCTAATTTAATCTAGCCAGAGATATTCGTATACGATAGACGAATCATCCAGCAATCATCCATTGCATCTGCGAAGTCATTGATATCCGAAATTCCTCTGCCGCGCAAATACACCGTCTCTCAACCCCCGGATTCGATCACAAACGAGAAGAATCTACAAGCATGGAAGGACTTATTCGCCGAGAGACGGGCATGGGCTGTGAAGGTGGTGGACGATTGTGCTGCCATGTCAGATCAAGCGCATCAAAGATATATCGAAACAGAGGTGATTACTCGGTGTGTGGATACTGCCGTTTTGAACCTGGAGAAACATGTCAAGGCGCTGGATCAAAAGAATGCGGAGGTTCAAAACGACGTCGAAGAAATGCAAAAGCTCAATACCACTAACGGGAATTGGGAAGCGTCAATATCTCGACTAGAATCGCTACCTGCGAGCGCAGATGTGATCAACTTCATCACAGGTCGGGATTTGTCGAAAATGCAGCGCCCGATCACCTTAGGGGATCTGATTGATGTGCAAGAGGTGAAGCGATCTGGAAAGCTTTTACGAAACATATCGACGAATCTCGAGCAAAAGAGTGTAGAGGTTGGCCAAGAAGTAGACGAGGTCATGCGTCGGATTGATCATCTAATTGAGAAGGTCGAGAAGAGTCCTGCACGAGCGGCTATTCCGCATGCCCAGGAGCCTATTTCTCTGATGGAGGATATTGAAGCTATCTCTAAAAAAGTCAATACTGACTGTGAAACTGTTTTGGGCTTTGCCAATACCTCGAAGAATATTTCACAAGCTTCAAAATCGGCCCTCCTTCACACTGAGAAGTTTCTACCATCTTTGTCTAAAAGAGCACTGGAGATGGAGGGAATGGTGCAGACTGTTACTAAATTGCGAAATTCTACCGCAATATCGTCCTTAGAGTTCATGTATGACGTCGCCAGCTTGACAACAATGCTTGCCGAAGTAAATAGTCGATTTGCCGCCTTGGAGTTAGATAGTGATGTGATTGAGGCCTTGCATATGATCTCCATGCTAGACACATTACCAGTCACGTATGCTTCATTCTTGGCTGAGGCAGTCAGACGAAGCGAGTGGGATGAGAAAGTCAGATCAGATTCTTCGACCTTAGCTAACGAAATGGCGAATTTCCAGGAGGAGGAAACCAGGCGGCGACGAAAGTGGCAGAAGAACATAGGGGCTACTCTATGGGAAGAGAAACCCGAAAGGCAAGTCATGGCTTTGGAAGTTATCTTGCATGGAGAGAAAGATGATTGGCCTCAAGCATCTAGACGGGATTTAGAAGAAATTCTCGAAATACTTAAAGCTGATGACTCTCAATCTCCGATTGTAAGCGACATCTCAAGAATGGTTTCAGATCTTAACAATCCAACGAGGCAGCAAAGCAGGAGGGCAAATGCCTTCAAAGCAGGAAGTATTCATGAATCTGCTCTTGGCAAAAGTGCTCTCCTGATGCGTGGAGATAATGACGTGTTAAAAAGCCTGCAAGACGATAAACTAAAGCTCGAGAACAAGCTTAAAACTGCTGAAAGTCGAGTTCGAAGGCTTGAAGATCTATTTCATCGGCAAACTCAAGTTAGCAGGACTTCAAGTGGTAATGTGTTTCCAGTACCCAATCATCCTATCCCGGATGTTCAAAATGTGACAAACCCCATGGCATCACCACGTCTCAATGATGACTCCCGTCGTTCTTCAATCTCATCTCGACGCTTTTCTGCAAATCGAGGAGAGGAAGAGAAGGCATTCCAGCAGAAATTGCTTTCCTTGGAGGCAGAATTGATAGCCGAATGTGAACGTGCTTCGGGTCTGGAGAAAGAAGTTGCTGCGAAGAACACCTCAATGAGCGAGTTGAACTCTCAACTGGAAGAAGTAAATTCCATGAAACAAGACCTTTCGGAAAATTTTAAAGCACAGCAGCGTGATTTCATGGAAGAGCGCAAATCTTTGGAGTACGAAATCAAGCGTCTTAAGGCGAGACTAGAAGAGCTGGAGGACGAGATTGATAGATATATAGGTTCCAGAGAGAACGAGAAGTCCGATGTTGATGATCGTGTTCGTCTCTTGCAAGAAGAGTTGGAAAAATTACGCAAGGATGCTGCTGCGGAGGCGCAGAAAGCCCAAGGACAGGTTGACTTTTTGAGAAATGATGCGAAGTTACAGAGGGAGACTAATGAGACTTTGGAAAGGCAAATGCAGAGCCTCAGAGAAGAGAGGAAGGAATTGATGTCCCGGACTATTCAGGCAGAATCAGTTGCTGAGGATCAACTCAAAGCTCTGCAAGATATCCATTTGCAGCTATCGCCTAAGTTAAGGATGCCACAAGAGTTCACAGCACTCTCGGGATCATTGACCAACAAATCACTGAACCTGTTATCTGAGCTTGAGAATACGAGGCGGGACTACAACCTTGCGAAGTCACAACGAGATGACGCGGAGACGACGATATCGGAACTTAAAGAAGAACTTACCGAATATAGAGAGAGATGTGATTGCGAAGAGAAGGCATCTCAATCCCTTCGTGAAGTATTAGCTTCCGAACAGGCTAAATTTTCCGCTCTTGAGGCCGAACTCACTGATGAACGCCTTCAATTAAGCTCCCTAAGAACCAAGATGGCGTATGGCGAGACGGGCTCCGAAGCTCTACGCAGTCGTCTGGAGGAAGAGGAACAAAAGGTCACATCTTTGTCGGAAGATCTTGCTGGACAGCTTTCCCGAATTGGAAGTCTCGAGGAAGAAATAAGATCGCTTCAAGAGAAGAACCAATTTGCACAAGAAAGGTTCGAGAGATTGAACAACCGATTCGATTCACGTACTTCACGTGCAAAAGATCTCACGCAACGATTGTATTCACAGAACGATAAACTGGTTCGACTACTTGAGCGATTGAGTTATTCGGTCACCAAGGAGAATGGCTCTATGACCATTCAAAAGTTACCAAAGCCTGATCGTAGCATCATCAATGGAAACGATTCCTCAGATGCGGGCAATAAAATCAGGCGAAGCATGACCGGCTCTACAACTATGAGAGCCATGATTGATAGTGGAGATCTCGACTTGTTATATTGGATGCACAACGATGACCCTGAAACAGAAGCCGAAAAGTATGATGCTTATATTAATTCTATCGGTAGTTTTGATGTGGATAACTTTTGTGAGGTCATCGCAAAGAGAGTCAGGGATATAGAATATACAGCCAAGAAATATTCTAAAGATGCTCGTTCTTACAGGGAAAAGTCCCATAGAGCTCAAAAGGAAGCTCATGAGAAAATTGCTTTCAAGAATTTCAAAGAAGGCGATCTAGCCCTGTTCTTACCAACTAGAAATCAATCTACCGGAGCATGGGCTGCGTTCAACGTTGGCGCTCCCCATTACTTCCTTCGGGAACAAGATTCCCATAAATTGCGCTCCCGCGATTGGTTACTAGCTCGAATCCACAAGATCGAAGATAGAGTTGTCGACCTCTCCAAATCAATGACCGACGGTCGCTCCTTTGCAAGTACCGGCGGCGATTCCTTCGAAGATGATAATCCCTTTGATCTTTCCGACGGTCTCCGCTGGTATCTCATCGATGCCGCGGAAGAAAAACCCGGTGCACCATCTACTCCTGGCCTCGCTAAAAGCACAGTAGCCAGCGCAAATATTGACGCCACAGCAACAATTCGTCGCCCCAAAAAATCATCTACTACCGGCGCTGAAGGTCTGAATAAAACTCTTGCCAAAAGTCTCGATAGTCGTCGAAGTAGTAGTAATTCTAAGAAAGCCATTCCAACTGCCTCATCACTGAGAAAAACAGACTCTACAGCCTCGGTTAGTGGATTGAGAAATGCGGCGAATGATGGTGTGATGGGTAGCGGTGCGGATTCGATACCTGCGAGGAATGGTGATGGGATTGCTGATGGGAAGGCAAATAATGAGGTTCGAAATCCTTTGGATAATCTCTTGGGTCCTTGATCTTGACTTATTTGTGTCTATCTTGTGTTTTTTGAAGAGTTCTTGTATGGCCGTGGATATTCTCGTTCTGCTACCATACTATGTTATGTTACATTATACTCTTCAAGCAAAACATACGCTGATAGTGCGAGTATTCTTAGAATGTTCATCATGTTCACAATAGTCATGGCCATCCTGCTGCTTTAGGCACAGGCTTTGGGGAGCTTCGACAACAATCACAGGAACAGAAGAAGGGAGAGACAAAGAGGAGGACAGAAATGCATCATTGAACCATATGAGAAGATCAATGATTTGGGGCTCCTTGTGGTCCATAGATCTTAGTCTGGAGGGTGGAAAGGGGGCTAGGCCAAGGGGTCTCTAGGTTTCTTTAGGGGTTTGAAGTGTAGGATTTTGAGGGAGTGTGTGGGTGAATGGGGTGTTTGTATGATAGGGATATATGGATGGATGGATGGATAAATGAAAAGATAAGGTGCAATATGGTGGGATAACTGGCTGGGCTTGCTTTTCTTAGGGGGTGTGGGTATACGCATCAAGTACAGGTTCAACTTTGAATTCTAATTTTAATTATCCCTCTAGCTGCTAATGAGAACGGGGACGGGCATGGGAATCTAATACAAGGGAGTAGCTCGCTCCTACATATCTTCTTTCGAGTAGCCATTCCCTCGGCAAAGAAATCGCAATACGCTTAGATACGATGCATAATTTACAGGGAGTTTCATTCTATAATTGACCATCGGATTATGTTTTTCTAGCGTGTTGTTTTAGTCGGTGTTTGGTGGATAGTTTGTATGGGATGGGATGGGATGGGATGGGATGGGATGGAATAGGATGGAATGATGTATATATAATATCCGAACTGAATTCCCGAAATGAAATGAAATGGGATGGGACGGATGGATGGACGATTGTTTATTTAATTAATTATTTATTTATTTACTTATCAAATAAAGTGTTTATCATTTATACCTTCCAATTTTATACCTTTATAATCTATACTTATATACTTTCTTTAGATAGTCTTTAGATAAGTCAAATTACAAATCTCTTCCACAATAAATAACCTTAACCCAATCTTAAACAAGTCTTCAACCCATCGGGTTTATTAACATCTACTGACTGTTCTTTTCAGTTGGTCGATACGATATATATATCCTATACCGCATCAAGTTTCTAAACATCGAGAATTCAAGGAGATAAGTTTGGTCCGATACGGTGTGTTGTATACATACATACCATGCCAAAAACCATGCCAAAAGTAAAGAATTGAAGTAAAGTGCGGATGGTTTAATACTTGCAAGAAAATGAAGAACAAGTTATATTTCTTTTCCTTCTATTTCTCTAGTCTTGAATATACAGTACTCCACAATTTACTATGGCTTCACAATCACATCACAATTACTTACAAATCACAAAAACATCAAAACTAAACATAAATAAACATGCAATGCATATTCTGCTAAAGCACAAATTTCTATGCTCTAAGGTCAAGGCAAAAAAGGCCGACCTATTCTACTTGACCATGGTTGAAGAGCCAAGTAACGCCCGCTTTATAAAATCCATCCATAAACCCTCTATGTTGAAACTTTTCCCTTGTGAATCCCCTGTATATGCCGTTGAAGGTCAAAATGCTTTTCCCCGGTATCATTGAAATCATTACTCATGTTGAAAGATTTATCCACAGCTCGCCTTAAAAAAAACCCCCCCCCAATAAAAACAAAATCTAGTAACGGTAGATTTCGGACTTGAATGGTCCCTCAACCTCAAGACCAAGGTACTCGGCTTGAACTGGGGTCAATTTGGACAACTCGGCGTTAACGTGTGCCAAGTGAAGCTTGGCAACGGTCTCATCCAAAATCTTTGGGAGAACGTAGACACCAACCTCGAGCTTTTGGGTCTTGCCGAACTCTACGTACTTCTTGCCGAAAGCCTCATCCTCGCACTTGAACAACATGATTTGAGCAAGGACTTGGTTGGTGAAGGAGCATGACATGACGAAGGAAGAGTGACCGGTAGCACATCCCAAGTTAACGAGACGACCCTCGGCAAGAAGGATGATGTGGCGGCCATTCTTCATGAGGTATCGGTCGACTTGGGGCTTGATGTTTTGAACGCTAGCGGCGTTTGCCTTCAACCAGGCAACGTCAATTTCGATATCGAAGTGACCAATGTCTATTGTGAAGTTAGCAATTGAAAAATATTAAAGGAATAATGTACTTACTGCAGACAATAGCATCGTTTGGCATGGCCTCGAAGTGCTCACCAACCAAGATGTCTCTGCATCCAGTGGTGGTAACGAAGATTTGACCAACAGAAGCGGCCTTCTCCATTGGCATAACTTGGTAGCCAGAGACAGCAGCTTGGAGAGCGTTGATAGGATCAATCTCGGTAACAATAACACGAGCACCCATTCCGTGAAGAGCCATGGCACAACCCTTTCCGACATCACCGAAACCAGCGACGACTGCGACCTTACCAGCAATCATAACATCGGTGGCACGCTTGATACCATCGACTAAGGATTCACGGCATCCGTACAAGTTGTCGAATTTTGACTTGGTGACGGAGTCGTTGACGTTAATAGCTGGGACAAGGAGACCCTTGTTCTTCAACATCTTGTACAAGTGGTGAACACCAGTGGTGGTCTCCTCAGAAACACCATAGCAGTCCTTCAACATCTCTGGGTATTTGTTGTGTACGAGTTGAGTGAGATCTCCACCATCGTCGAGAATCAAGTTCAAGCTCTTGCCATCCTTGAAGGCAACGAGTTGTTGTTCCAAACACCAGTTGTATTCCTCTTCGGTCTCACCCTTCCAGGCAAAAACTGGGACACCGGCAGCAGCAATGGCGGCAGCAGCGTGGTCTTGGGTAGAGAAGATGTTGCAAGATGACCAGGTAACCTCAGCACCAAGGAATGTGAGGGTCTCGATCAAGACAGCGGTTTGAATGGTCATGTGTAACTACATAATTCAGTCATATTAGTCTCCATTTCAATGAATAGAAGATCAAGGGAATACATACACATCCAGCAATACGGGCACCCTTCAAAGGTTGATCAGCAGCATACTTCTCACGAGTAGCCATCAAACCTGGCATCTCATTCTCAGCAAGCTCGATTTCCTTGCGACCGAAGGCAGCAAGACTGAGGTCAGCGACCTAAGAGGATTGAATCAGTATACAGGAATCAATAGTTCTGGATGGAGTGTTTATTTACCTTGAACTTGGATGCTGGGGCTGACATTATCGATGAGGGGAAGAAGTTATTGAGGGAGAGAGATACTGAAAGATACTGAAAGACAAAGGTCAATTTAAAGGTCAATTTAAAGGTCTAAAAGTGTACGGAGTAGTGATAATTGGAATAGATGAGGCTTTGATACTTACATTTATTTGAGGAATGGATGGAGAAAGAAGAAGAGATTTGGGATGTTTTTGAAAGGAGAGATGAAATGAGGATAAACAGAAAAACTTCGGGGGCCGACACTTCAACTAGTGATGGAGGGGTGAGAAAGAGGAAAATTCAAGACTAATCCAAATACGGTTAGGTGTAGAATCCCTGGACATTACATCCAAAGCCAACCATAGGAAACGTTTCATAAAGAGACACAGGAATAAGTACCATGGGACGGAGTAGATATTCAAAATCCCAGGTAAGCTAGTTACAGTTGGATAGGCAAGACTTGCATGATCGCAAACATTACTCTAGACGTTACTCAATTACTAGGTAGTGAGTGAGTTGTCTAAATCTAACGCATGCCTAGTAAGCATTGAATATCAAATATACTCGGTAGAAGTGGAAAGGAGGATCTGCTCAAAAGAACCACAGTGTGCTTCTATTCCTGAATGAAGTGGACGTTTACATATTCACCGTCAACATGAGGATGGATTGGAATATTAGTATGATCACCTACTGAATGTAGTAACGGCAAGTAGAATCTTTTTGATAGGTGGCAGACCCTCCCACTGCTAGCTAACTACCTACTCCTTACCGTGTATATGAATACCATATGATCTTTGTATGAAGTGAAGTGAAGTGAAATGAATGAAAATGAACGAGGCATGTGGGTATCACTGATAGCAATATGGTAAAATCCTATAAGTGGGGGTGATGTGCATATTGGTGGGTGGACGATATCAATGTCCGTGCATTTTTGAAGGAATATACGAGATATCTATACATCCATGGGAAAAGTCCTCAAGATGCTGTCTATCGTTCCTTTTTTGATCATGAATATGATCCCACATATTGACATAACCCTCTGAACGCCATGCCCATGCAAGAAATCCCTCATAAGTGCCCTAGCCGGCAACCATAACTGCCCTACTACCAGCTGCATTACATACGTTTCTCTTTTAAGATTGTTCTGGTAAGAGGTTGCTCTTTACTGCAAACATCTTTCCGGTGATGCTAGCAGTGAATCCGTCCACTTGTCTCGAGTACTGATCAACTTGTCGTGCATTCAACATACCCTCCAATCTGCTTGGTTCGGTTGGAAGCTTGAAGAGTCTCTCCCACTCATCCTCTGGTAGAGGTGCGAGTTTCTGTGTAGCCCTACTAGCATTCTCCGCCGCACGCTTGGTCTTCCATGCTGTGACCTTGGCTTGCTCACGAGTCAATTGTCTTTGGAAGTATTGGAAGTTGTTAAGTTCGGTGTAATGGGTTTCGATGCTGTCCAAAAGCATATCACAAGTTCTCTCCAAGTAAGGGTCAATGGATAAGTCCAAGGATTCCAAGTTAGGGTAGAGCGGAGTTGGTGGTGTGTTTCGGGTGAGGTCTGCGAGACTTGCGGGGAAGTCAAGTTCTTTCTTTGGTAATTCGACTGGCATTTGGTGCAAGAAGGAGGTCAAAAGATGAGAGTTGTGGACGATGATGGGTAATTCGACCAAAATGTCTTTGTATGTGAGCTTTGACTTTTGCATGCTGTCATCTTGTTAGTGATGGCATAATGATAGCATATTTCATGAACGTACTTCTCAGTGGTAAATTTACCCTCCTTGTAAGCGGCCATGAAGTTTGGTGAAAGTCTGAAAGCACGTAGACTCAAAGCACCTTGAGCACTTCTGCTGACATCATGGACGAGCGCAACGGTTCTCTCATTTGGCTCCTTTTGGTAGAAGAATTGATTTTCGATCAAACTGGTGTTGATAAAGTTCCCCATGTTTGCACTTGTGTACCATCCGACGTTATTCGCATCAACATTGACTTCCTTCAACATCTTGATCATCTCACTTTGGTAAACGATATTGGCTTTTGATCTTGGAGCTGCCGCAGCAATGTTCGAGGCGGCCATGTGGTCATTTGGGTGAGAATCCGAGGCGGCAACGTCTGCCGTTGGGAATGGGAAAGAGTTTGTGATTTGAAGAGTTCCATTTGAGTCCATACCAACAATAGATCCGGTAGCTGTAGTTGGGTAAGTTGCGGCACAAGCCTTTACAATTTTCATAACGACCTGATATCGCATTAGCCAGGAGTTCAATGGGCTTGCTTGTGATTGTTCATACCAATGCCTCGACTTGTACTGAGTGCAAAGGCACCTCTTTGCTGGTGGTGTCCGACATGATGAAATATGGTCCAAATTCGTGATCTTTCGATTCCGAATAATTGTTGCCGATATTTCGATACGTTCTGGCGCAAAGTCGAAGAGTTCCGTGTCAAATAGTCGTTGTCGCAAAAAGGTGGGTTATTTTTTGAACATGATTGTATTCATTTGTGTGCGAAGTCTTGGCGTTTTTTCACACTAGCGATGTGCGGAAATCTGAACCCCGCGCGAATCTGCTTCATTCAACTCTTTCAACACCACCACAGACGGCAGTAATGTTCAAAGAGAACTCAACCTCCTTATCCATCTATGCAATATCATTTTGGGCCTTTCATATTCTCACGATCAATATATACTGGACTGACAGTATTAATAACTAGGGGTATGGGAGTTCTAGGTAATCTCAAACGATCTTCGTCTCTATTTTGTCTATCTATTGTGGTATCTTGAAAACAAGCAAACTTCTAGTAAGCCTACAAAATCATAGGTAACTCCTTCTACGCCGGGCCAATTTATAACGGCCATTCGGGGACCGGCAGGCCTGAAAATAGTTCAGGCACGAGATGTTGTCTTTTAATCGGCCCACTGTTCAATCACCCATTCTTTGACATCGTCCTTCACGAGGAGTCTTAATCGTTCGACTACAAGATTCGATTAGCACTTTCCCACAAACATCGCTATGGAGATGAAGCTTACTTTTCCACTCCGTATACATGTGTCTTGCAGAATTCGCTGCGGCGCGATGGTGTGGACCTACACTACCAATTTTGGCATCTCGAGAACTACGCCAAACACAAGTTGCAAGGTTTCGTCCGTTCTTGTCAGGTACTCCAAACCAGTATCTAGAGATTATCAGTCATTTGATATGGGAATCGCATATTTATACTTACTTGAGAAATCCTCCACTTTCAGTTGCCTCGGCGTGTGCAGCTTTGTCGAGGACACCAAGGTCAGAGTAGTGGGCGACAGTTTCGGGTGGTACCTGAGATCTGAAAACAACAATATAGAAAGATTCCTCTTCCCACTTGTGATTGAATGTTTTTGCCAGCTCTCGAAGGGAATCTATAATCTCTTGCCACTAAAGAAAAGTCAGTGAAGCTCCAATCACAATCTCTGCTTGAGACGTCAAAACACATACATTGAAAGTCTCGATGTATGGCGCAGTCGCATAATCTTCTCTCAAACATTTCAATCCAACCAAAGCTCTGGCAAGCAACTGGTTTGGTGTATCTAAAGTTTCGAGATCCAGTAGATGAGGTTTTTCATCATATGGACTGACCACCAGGTATCTATCCTCACTCCAGCCATAGGTTTTGCTGTTGGAAACAAGAACTTGCAAGCCAGGTGAAGATTCAAGTTCGGCGGAAACAGCAAAATGTTCCACATCGTCGAATGGTAGAATGGGAGATGCAACGGCAGCCATGATGTAAGAAGGTATCGGAATTTCAGGTCTGACTGATTTTAGGAAATTACAGAGGAAAGAGAAATGATATTTAAAGAGATATATTGAAGACTGGAGAAATGGAACGATTTTGATGTCTTCTAGGCTTAACTGGAATGAGCCCAGCGGAAAGTCAAAGATATAAGAATTGGAAGAAGGCAGTGGATCCAGGAAGGGGCGTCCAGGACGCAATTGCCCAAAAAGGTACCACGACATGGTTCCAGTAATCAGGAATATTTCACTTTACAAATAATCCCGGGGGTTCAGGCATTACATTATAAATGAATCAGTCGAGATGGTACGAAATTTGGTCCCTATTGCGCCATTCTCGGGTATTGAAGATGATACACGCTTTTCTTTGTGCCGATTGTTAAATCCCAACCCCAAATTAGGTTTGGATGAACAAAGATACATTAAGGTTACATGTTGGGCACTAAAGGTTCTATGTCTATGGCATTGTACGGAGTATATGAAATATGAAATATGATTTTTATTTTTATTTTTATTTTATTTCTGGAGTCTTATGTTTCTTGCGTCAATATAAACGGGTCTGACGCAATGACACCGAGGTGGTGAATTTTCGACGCACTCGAACTATTTCCCCAGATTTACTCGTCTCCATATTTAGCCTCACGCCGATCTCCAAGCCAGACCCTCCCACTTTCGTAAACCCCTAGATAAAGGCCGCTGCCCAGTGCCGTCCAGCCAGCTCTTAACAATGCGCCTCGAAACAAGCCCTTGACTCCAGCCTCCGCGACCACTTCTCGAACAATTGTAAGACTACCTTTTTTCCTTCCCCCAAGCGTATCAAGGGATTGGCCCTTCTGCTTGGCTTCCTCTATCTTTTTTTTGGCCTCACTTTCGGAATGTTCTCCTGATGCTGCGAGCATAATCCTAGTCTTCACAACATCCACTGGAGTTGTGATTACGGCTGCAATAGACCCGGCACTTCCAGCACTCACGGCTGTGATGGTTGCTGTTTCGAGTAATGAACCAGTCATAGTTCCGTTTTCCCTTCTATAGCTCTTCAGCGACTCTTTCATGTGCTCAAACATAGGAAATTGCATTGCAGTAAACGGTAGGTTTCGAGCTGCTAACGCGGTATATCCTGTGAATAACTGGGAAGGTCTTTTGAATTGCTTCAGTGCTTGCATTGTGACAGAAGCTCCGGACGCTGATGAATGTGCTGGTCGACGGATCATCTGTGCATTCTGCTTCAACACCTCAGCAGGTGTGAGAATAAAACATGACACAAGTTCTGCTACTGCTGAAGCTGCACTGTGAACAAAAGGTTGTGGTATCAATGGAGTGTCATTCCCACTCAAGCTTGTGTTTGCTTTGGTAAAAACAGTTTTGATTCCTTCATACGTGGTGAAAAATGCTCCTGCTGCGGGACGTTAATGTTGAGGTAGCTTCTAGGGCTGAAGGGTCATACATGATGGTATTGTCACTAAAATCACAGGTCCCACTCCTTGATATAACCCTCGAAATAGTACACCTCGATTGATTGCCTTTTTCGATGCATCATAGTAGATTTTTTTGTAATCTGGACTTTGAAATCGAGTCTTAAGGGTATCCAATGGGTATACTAGAAGGTCGACAGCTACTGCTGCACACGCTCCCGCCTATAAGCTCTGTTAGAAATATGCCAATTTTTGAGTAAATAAATCATGCATTTCAAACCAAAGAATCTCTATAGAATAAGAATCCAATGCAATACAGCCTAAGAATCTGGAAATTGGCACTTGGAAATCAATCATTTTCTGCCCGTTTCATTCTTGATGGTGAAAGTCTATATATAACCATCATTTTCTAGCTCACCGGGAGCGAAACCGAAGCTCATTGAGGGATAATTTTCCGGGCGCAAACACTTGTCTGCTTCCACCATAGAAAAACTTTATGGATCATGTAAACTTACGAGGAGAACGTCTGTATGTGTACTCGACATTTGAGATCATAATGAAGAAAAAGATTTTACTAAAAATGTTGGAAGTAGGAGACAGAGCGATTCAATCGTCGTCATAGAAAGAGCCTTATCGGACGCTAAGATACGTCCATGGATTGTAATCAAAAAGAAAGTCGAGCTCTCGGTTCAACTTCATTTGGCCACTCAGCACTTGGGCAGACAATTTTGATTTTACACACAAACCTCCCATATTAGAAATCAATTTCAAACTATCTTCATACTGGCGAACTGGTTTTGGTCAACAACCTCTAGAGCTGAGGTTAAAAAGAGAGCTCCTCGAGAGACAATGGCGGAACCTGCCTCATTACCACAAACATTAACTCCCCAGTTTTGTTTCTCAACTGTTGCGCTAAGAGGTGTTTCATTATCTATCCTAATGTCATACATTGCTAAATCTAATACTCTATAGATTTCCTTCGTATATCTCGCGCATCAGTCGACGATATTATAACGCAAAATCTCAATGCGCTCGTAACACCTTCGACCGAAGGTTTTGACCCCTCATCTACCTCAGCGCGCATTCCTCGACCTTCTCACTCCAAACCGATATCTGCGGCTGCCTGCCAGCGTTTTAAGGATGCCGTTTTATTTTCCTCGTGGCAGACGAGATCAGATGTGCTGAATTATTGCGCTTCGGTTGCTACGAGTCCCGATCCTGATGATCCGGATTTGTTGGAGAGACAAGTGGAGAGTGCGAGGGATAGAGCAAGAGTGGTAGATGAGAGGTTAGATCCTTATTCGGCGAGGTTCTTTCCTAAAGAGGCGCGGACGGAAAGGCTAGCTGCTATTGTGAGACAGGAAAGAGGGGTGGAGAGTATTATAAGGGCGAGGAGTTGGGGGTTGGTGAGGGGAAGATGTGGGGGAGATACGGAGGATTGGGAAGAAGCTCTGGATCAGTGGAGGAAGAGGAGGGAAAAGAGTCAATAAGATTGGTTAGTGTGTATCCGTGTTTGATATATGATTGAATAGAAGCGGGAGTTTTTGGATGGGTCTGGCAGACTATATACAAGACTTCAATGGCTGTTATGAATGGAAAAATGGGAGAGAAACTATGAACTCTTCTGAATTCAGTATAACAGATGGAAAAATACCTATAGCTTACGCCATTGCACATGAGTAAAACATGATGTGTACTAGGGATATCCAGTTATTGGTATCTTAAACTTTTTTTTTAAAAAATATCTTAATTTTATTCATTTTATAGATTTAGTTTATGTATAAGCTTGGCGTAATATTTTATATGGCTTAAAAAGTGTAATGATATGAAATTATATAATCATTCTCAAAATTATAAGGGCACAAACATGTATTTCCCGAAGAATAGCCGGACCATTTCAAACCTCGAAGGGTTCAGTGGACTTTATTATGAACAAACAACCCCTCCAACTGACACGACTTTCCACCAAAGCAGGAAACCTCTCACCTGCAAATCCAAATAATTTTATATTGACCTAGTCAATCATTATCAAGCTCTTCAATATAATATTGACGTTCTTTAGAAGGAAACTAAAGCTCCGTCAATCCTGAGGTCGGAATCACAGATACAATCTTTTAATTCCCCCCACGCTGTTAAGTAGCTTTTCCGGTCAACTCAATTGAGCAGCTATGCCACAACCTTTATCTCCGAAAGAGTCCTCACTCTTTAGGACGGTGGTTCGAAACTATGAAGACAAGCAGTATAAGAAAGGTGAGCTATATATTGAAATTCCTCA
This sequence comes from Sclerotinia glacialis, assembly GCA_002162575.1. NCBI lineage: Eukaryota > Fungi > Ascomycota > Leotiomycetes > Helotiales > Sclerotiniaceae > Sclerotinia > Sclerotinia glacialis. The sequence continues at coordinate 638,965 of NGKH01000007.1, read as the reverse complement.
CGAACCTCAACTTACAATCTACAGGTCTGAAAGCTGCCGACCAGATTCTGAAAAAGAACCCCAAACATGGAGATACTTTAGCTATGAAAGCTTTAATTTTAAACTCTCAAGGAAAATCCGATGAAGCCTTTGCGCTTGCCAAAGTGGCCCTCCAATGCGACTTCAAATCACACGTCTGCTGGCATGTTTACGGCTTGCTCTACCGCGCCGCCAAAAACTTCGAGGAGGCTATCAAAGCATACAAATTTGCTCTGAAATTAGAACCTGAATCGCAGCAGATTCAAAGAGATTTGGCACTTCTACAAGTACAAATGCGCGACTATTCGGGTTATCTTGCCAGTCGCAGAGCGATGATAAGTGCTAGATCTGGCATGCGACAAAACTGGACTGCCTTAGCTGTGGCACTTCATCTCAATGGGGAATTGGCACAGGCGGAGCAGACCTTGACTACCTATGAGGAAACGTTGAGGAACCCACCCTCCAAAATCGATTTCGAGAACTCGGAAGCTATTATGTACAAGAATTCGTTGATCGCGGAACAGGGTGATATTAAGAGAGCTTTGGAACATCTTGAATCGGATGGAAAATACAATCTTGACAGACTGGCTGTGATGGAGTTAAAAGCAAAATACCTGTTCGAGCTTGGACGAAAAGAAGAAGCTGTAAAGGCATATCGCGCGCTGATCGACCGCAATCAGGAGTACAAGACCTACTATGATTCCTTGGTCCAGGCTATGGAGATCGATTCGACCGATTTGGAAGCTCGAAAAGCTGTCTACGATGAATATGCAGCGAAAAACCCACGATGTGACGCTGCGCGCCGATTACCGTTGGACTTCTTAGAAGGTGAGGAGTTTAGGGAAGTCGCAGACAAGTATATCCATCGTATGTTGGATAAGGGGGTACCATCTACATTTGCAAACCTGAAGCATCTGTATGCGAATGACTCGAAAAAGGAAATCTTACCATCTATTGTCCAGCAATATATTGAGAGTGGAAAGAGTGAAGAAAGTTCGGAACCTAAAAGGAATGGCGATACATCCAAGGGCAATTCTTCGGCTTATTACTTCCTCGCACAACACTACAACTACTATTTGAGCCGCGACCTCGACAAAGCCATGGAGTATATTGAAAAGGCTATTGAATTAGAACCCAAGAGTGTAGACTTCCATATGACAAAGGCACGCATATTTAAGCATCAAGGAAATACTCAAAAGGCTTCTGAAACTATGGAAGAAGCTCGTAGTCTTGACACTAGGGATCGTCACATCAATACAAAGGCCGCCAAGTATCAACTCAGGAACGATGAAAACGAAAAGGCCGAGAAGACTATGGGTATGTTTACAAAGGCCGATACTGTTGGTGGGCCGCTTGCAGATCTTCTTGATATGCAATGCGTTTGGTTTTTGACAGAAGATGGAGAGTCTTATGCTCGCCAAAACAAAATTGGTTTGGCTCTGAAACGATTCACATCAGTGTATAACATTTTTGATGTCTGGTATGAAGATCAATTTGATTTCCATTCATTCTTTTTACGTAAGGGTCAAATCAGAGCCTACATAGATATGATGAGGTGGGAAGATAAAATCAGAGAACACCCCTTTTATAGCCGAACAGCTCTTTCAGCAATCAAAGTCTATTTATCTATGTACGACAGGCCCGCATCAAATGGAGTCAATGGATCCACGGATGATACTCAAGAAGATGCCGTCGAACGTAAAAAGGCAGCAAAGAAGGCTAGAAAGGAGGCAGAACGACTTGAAAAAGAAGCCTTGGCTAGGAAAAATGAACCGAATAAATCAACCAAGGATCAAGATGGTGAATTAAAGAAGAAGGATGATGATCCTAATGGAGAGAAATTGGCGGCTACTACGGAACCGTTGAATGATGCTATGAAATTTTTGTCTCCGTTGTTACAGTTTAGCCCGAAGAATATTGAGGCGCAAATTCTTGGATTTGAAGTACTAATTCGTAGAAGTAAGTTTTCTCTCTTGGATTACGGATTTGATGAATGTTCGGTATGATGCTAATATATGTATAGAAAAGTACCTCCTCGCGCTCAAATGTCTCATGGCATCCTCATCTCTCGATAAGGAGAATGAAAGTGTAAAGGATCAAAAGACGCGCTTTCAAAAGGTTATAGAGACGGAACTTGAAGGGACGGATGCTAAGGTTGTTGAGATCATCAAGGAGGAATTTGCTAAGTTGTAGTGGTGGAAGATGACTGGCGGTCGAAATGGGACGGGATGGAGAGGGGAAGGGAAGGGAAGGGAAGGGAAGGGAAGGGAAGGGGAAAAGAGATGAGGGGTTGAGGGACTGTAATGAATGCAGGATACAAAAGTTTCTCCATGTAGTGCTTTAAAGGGTTTGTAATGACATAGCATCATGGATGTAAGGCACAGCGTAGCATAGCATAGTATGGTATGGCTTGGCTTGGTATGGTATGATATGGTGTGATATGGTGTGATATGGTGTGATATGGTGTGATTTGAATTACTTTCTTCTTAGGTGATAAAAGAAAGATGAGAGATGGGGAAGAATTGGTTAGTTGGTCAGTTAGTTAAACAGATAGATGAGTGAGGTGTGGATGGATGGATGGATGGATGAATAAAACAGTAGATAAAATTTGACTCGTCTAAGGTTACTCTAGTACTTATCTATTCATACATTCATACATATATACACACATACACTATAAAGAGTGCAATTAATATTGATTTTCGTTTGCTTGAGTTATTTCTTAATTTATTTCTTTATTTCTTTCTTAATTTCATCCTTCTCTCTCCTCTCCTCTCCTCTCCTCTCCTCTCCTCTCCTGCTGTTTCCTTCTGTGTATACATTTCCTTTCCTTTCCTTTCCTCGCCTCGCATATATTCCTTTCCTTTCCTTTCCTTTCCTTTTCAAGAGTAGATGATAAGTTAGGGAGGAAAGAAGGAAGGATGGGAAGACGAGAGGCGAGAGGCGAGAGGCGAGAGGCGATGATAGGGTGTGATGTGCTCGCTGGGGACTTTATTTCCATGCATATCATACATAATTATATCACTCACTTAACTATCATCCATTCATCCTGAATATTCATCCACAGCTCCATATCCTACAGCAAAGCACCGATAGAAAAGTGCAAGAAACCATACATCGTCATCATCATCATCCTCATTCCTCATTTCTCACTCCTCATTCATTCTCATCCCCCACTCCCCCCTGTTCCCAAGGTTTCTTCCCCTTATCCCCATCCCACCACTTCAAACCCCTACGACCTAAACTTCTCAAACTTCCTTTGATCCAACCCTCGATTTCTTCCTCTTTCACTATAATATTCCTCGCTCTTTCTTCTTCTTCAGGCGTTAATTCCGCTTTGCGCATTCGGGAAGCGATGCGAGGATCTAGAGTGATGGGTTCTAACCATGTTCTTTCTGGGTCGGTGGGGGAACGGACGCGGGTGGATTTGTGCCATTCTTTTTCTTCTGATTGGAGGAGCGTGGTTTGTTCTGGTTCTGGGGTTTCTGGGGTGGAGGATGTGGAGGAATAATTTTCGTAGGGTCGGTAGGTAGAGAGGATTATAGCGGCTGTGTCGCGACCGATTTGATCGGCCAGTTGACGACGATTGAGGAATCGACGGAGTCGAGTGGGTGTGTTGAGAAATCCGAGGATATGGGGGAATGAGATTGCGGCCGATGGGTCTAGTTCTGTTGGGAAGGATGAGGGAAGGTTTGCTGATGCGTAGTCTGTGGTTGAGATGAACGGTGGTGGGTGGGATGGTTTTTCCTTCTTTTCCTCAACTGGTTTTTCTTCGAGAGTTGGTGCGGTACTGGTAGGTGATGCATCATCTGGTTTGGAGGGGTCGGTATTAGTACTTGTATGAATTGTGTTCCCTATGAGAGAATCGACTGGAGTTTCGGCTTCCGAGGTAGGAGCTGCTTCTAGGTTCTCTTCTTGTGGCTTAAGGGGTTCGGTTAATGGTCCTAACCAGCCTTCATGTAAACCCCTAATATATTCTTTCCAAGTATGTCTTCCAAGTACTATATCACCTCTTGGTCCATCAAATTCCTTAATTCCAGCATTTTTCCGTGTCGATAAAATAGGATCCTGTCCCTCGGCGCTCTCCTCAAAAGGTAATCTCGCATTACGAATTTTCTCCGCCAATTCAGCTCGAATATCTCCTTCCTTTCTCCCTTGTATAAATTCCCAATCTAATCCCGAAGCTACCAATATCGGTTTAACATATTCCTTGAAATGATCTTGCGCAACCCTTAATCCATCAGTAGGAGGTCCTTCTAGGAAGACCGTAAGTTTCCTTGGCATAGTACGAGAATCCCCCAAAGGTTCTTTCGCAATATGTTCCACCAATTTACACCATTTTCTCTGCGCTCTCTTTTTTTCCCTTTTATCATAGATGACGGCAGCCGTGAAAGATCCAGTAATTGAGAGGAATATCATCCAATTTCGAGAGGGAACTCTAGGTCGAAAGTTTTCGCCAAATCCTAGGTATTTCCACATTGGATTGGGAGGTTTCTGTTTCGTAGTAGCTTTCGCATCGATTTTAACTTCTGCATTTGTAGCAGAAGCTGGCTTCTAAGATCTTATTAGTTTAAGCTTTTTAGATAAGTCTGCATAGAGGGGAATTACCTCTGCTTCGGGCACTTTTGAGTCTGACATTATGGTGGATGAGAATATATCTCTCCAAACCGTGAGACTGAAAACTGAGGTGCTCCTCGGCAGCAATTGCTATTGAAAATATTACTGGTGATATAATATTTCTTACTTGAGTTTGAATATTTTTCGGAAATCGGAGAAACCTTTTACCGGCATCACGTGTAAAGCTTTTTTCTTCTTATCGATAAGACCCGGAGTTATGGTTTGGCCTTGGCATTTGGTCCGAATTCGCAAGGCCGGATGAAGAAAGGTTACCTTCTCTGTAACAATTTGACGTAACAAATGTACCTACTCCGTAAGTACGAAGGTTTTTGGCGATCCTACCATGTGATGATGCAGTTATGATGATATGATTTACACTTGTAGTTTCTTGTAATGCTGTTATTCTATTGGCTCCGGATAAAAAAAGTATCGGTTAGGAAGGGAGCCAGATCAATGTGCTATCAAAATTAAAGAAAAGGCAAAATGCTAAGGTTAACAGCAACGGTCCGTCTTCACCCGGATGCTCCCATTAACTAATATCATCAGCGAGACCTATAAACCTTAATTTTACAACATCATTGGAATTGGAATGGAGAAAGAAAATCAAAGTCGTCGCAAAGTAAGCTTGTCAGCTTGTCAAAAGAGGCCACCAAACTTTCTTACTTGTCGATAGATAGATGTGGTGTTGCTTGTTACGTGTTTCTTGTTGGGGGGTAAATTCTACCGCTTTGTAATATCTGGGTCGCACCTATCGCACTTAAACAGTAGTGCGAACAAGTCTTATTCATGCTCAGACATTTCCCACAGGCCACCAGGGCGTACTAGAGTAATCAGAGTAAGCTGCCACCCTACGTCTACATGATGAATACCTATGCAAAGAAACGTGTGGTGGAAAATGTTTGATGGCTTGCCTGTTTGTCTGCTTGCATGCTTGTCTGCTTGTGACAATGGAGGAGCCCTTTTCTTCAAGGGAAATTATATGCCGAGATATGCGGAGACCACATAAATCAATTCAGCCAATTGTCAATATAGATTAATGGAACAAGTACAACATTACAACAGAACAGAACAGAACAGAATAGATTGGAATACCGTAGAAAGATTGGGAATGAAATGAGGTGGGAGAGGAGATTTTTCATCGGATTTTATTTTCCATCACTTACCTACCTACTACCTAGGTACTTCATTCATTAATCAGACTCGGGACAAAATGAGCTATCGGACGAAGCGAAGCTTGGAATGGGTCGTTTCAATCAACAATTCTAGGTATACGTAGTACAGAGTACGGAGTAATGAGCGAATAAAAGACCTTGAATACATTGTGCTGATCTATTTTTAAGTTAAAAATCCTAGAAGAATCAAATTGTTCCCCTTAGAATCTCGCATTAATCTCTTTGGGGAAGAGCTTATTCTTATCACCACGTGATATCAAAATAACATGAAAACATCCATTTTGAAGTTGGATGATGAATGGAATGAAGAAAAAAAGAGGTTAAGATTACCCCGGAATTAGAAGTCGACATCTTTGTTGTAGGCAAAAGGGAAAAGGAATTCTTGGTGCTTCCTTCCACTACCTCTCCTTGTCCATCCTCGTGATTTCATGACACCATAAAGAGCATAGTATCGGAATTCGGTATGAGAGAAGAAAAGAAAGAGCGAGCCACACACCTTTTTTTTTTTTTATGAGACGGCAAGAGCGAGAAGGATGAAAAGGTAAAACTCCACTTACTTTTGGGCTAGGATAGTAGTGGTAGTAATAGTACTTCTTACCTAGGATAATAGTTGAAATGCTAGGTAGGTAGCTAGTAGCCGTGGTTAGTTAGTTGGTACACTGGCGGACCGTGAATAGGATAGATAGTACGGAGTAAGTAAGGGAGAAAATGTGAAGAAACAGAAGGGGGGAAGTTGGATTGATGGAATAGAAGAAGAATCTTGGGAGAGTAAAAGAGAATAAGGATAGGAGGTAGTACCGGTAAGAGTAGGTACCTACCTACTTTCGCATCATCTGGGTACTGAAACGAAATGATTCTTGATAAAGGTACTAGGTACAGAGTATTACCGCACTACAGGTAGTCTCCCCACATAACTACCTACGCATACAAATAAAGAAGAAGCTTACTATGATAAAAACGAATAGTAAGGGACAAAGTAGGAAGTACGATAGGAAATAAAGTAGAAGTAAAGTGGAAAGTGGAAAGTGGAAAGTAATAAGTAGTAAGTAGTAAGTAGTAAATAGTAAGTAGTAAGTAGTAAGTAGTAAATAGTAAGTAGTAAATAGTAAGTAGTAAGTAGTAAGTACAGTAGTAAGTACAGTAGTAAATAAATAGTAGTAAATAAATAGTAGTAAATAAATGATAGTATATAAATGATAGTGAATAAATGGTAGCAAATAAGTAGTAATAAATAAAGTACTCAGTAAAGTACCAGACCATAGATGAAAGTCGGTATTAATTCTTTCAATGTATATGAAGAATAAACAGTTGTCAGTTTTATCATCAATATCATCAATATCACATCAATATCATCAATATCATCAATATCATCAACAAGATGATTACCTACCACATCACCCACCCACCTACCTACCTACCTACCTACCTATCCAGCTCCAGTACAATTGCCTTGATTTTTGAATAAAGTTTCCCTTGGAAGAAAATGGTTTGCTTTGATGGCGTTTTGGAGAAGGGGTGAGATTTTTTCTTTTTTTCTTTCTTTCTTTCTTTCTTTCTTTCTTTC
>NGKH01000007.1:588178-631494 GCA_002162575.1 Sclerotinia glacialis | reverse complement strand
GATATATTCAACTCCGTCTCCACCCTCTGCCTTTGCTCTTTTGTCTGCTTTGCTTTCTTCAATTCAACTTGGATAGATAGTGGAAGAAATAACCAGGAATGCATGTAAAGGGAGAATCAACCAATCATAATTCAATCCTCAAGCGAAAGTAATCAAATGGGTAAGCTCTTGCTTTTTTTTCCCCTACAGTTTGAAATGCCCACCCACCGCACCACCAAATTGAGATCACCCACCCAAATTCTCTCTCCTACTTCTTTTCCTCACCAAATCTCTACCTACGAACTCTGTACACGCAAATTTCACCATACAACAACTTCTCTGGTACTGGTAAGCATCACCCAAAATCCTCTCCTACTGTATCCTTCATATCAGATACTTTTATATTGAACCTCAATATCACAATCCTATTGGAAACGCGCTTTTATCTATATCAAAAAGTCGATGTTTCATTAGGTATTCGATCTATTGTACTTCCTTTTCCATTGTACAAATATCTTCCTACAATTGCTTCTCTTTTCAACTTCATCGGCGCGTCATCTTCTTGCTTGCCATACAACCCAACACTGGCACTTACTTGCACTCTCTACCAAGAATATATAACTGATTCAATTTCATCGCCTTCTAGATCAACCACCTCAACTTACAACTTCAATCACTCTTTAAATCCATTTACATGTAAGTCTTCTCTTCCATTTTCAACTTTCACTTCTTTCAATCTCGACGTCGTGAGGAAGTTATTACCTTTGCGACTGCATTCACCTCACAAAATCATTCACATCTCCATACAAAAATACAATTGCACCTTCACGACGCGCTATCACTCACCACCCAAAAAATTACCATCATTCCATCTTCAACTTTTTGACTTCCTTTACTCAACCACAACCACTTTTCATGGTCATCGTCGCAATTTTATTCCCATCGCATAAACTTTTCAATCAAGAATACTGACTTTAATTCTTCTTATCTAGACTCACCTACACATAATTCAACATGCCAAAGGAAAAGGCTCCCAAGCGCGCTGCCAAGGGTGGTAGAACTGAGAAGAAGAAGAAGGGTACGTTCACTTGTTATTTATTGCCCGTCTCGAGAACTTGGTTACTAACTCATTCTTCAATAGATCCTAATGCACCAAAGCGTGGTCTCTCTGCCTACATGTTCTTCGCCAATGAACAACGTGATAACGTCCGTGAAGAAAACCCCGGAATCTCTTTCGGTACGATCTAAATCCCGTATACTTATTATTGCATCACTAATGATAAAATTATAGGTCAAGTCGGAAAGGTTCTTGGTGAGCGCTGGAAGGCTTTGAATGAGAAGCAAAGAGGTCCTTATGAGGAGTCTGCTGCTAAGGATAAGAAGCGCTATGAAGAGGAGAAGGCTAATTACAACGTAAGTGATCATCAACTTTATCGACTCTGTCAAAACTTGACATATACTAATAAAATCCTTTTCACAGGCCGATGCCGAGGAGGAAGAATCTTCTTAGAGATTTTCTCAACCACTCGAAACTTCAATCATATCATCTCAAAATTGATGGTCTTGATAGTTACCTAGTACCTATCTTGAGACGATCAGTATGAAAGATGATTTAAACATACAAGTTGGGAGGTTCTCCAGGGTTTCCAGGGTTTCCAGGTTATCTTTTAACTACTTTTCATTTGGGCTGGGGTGTTGTGTTTGCACAGGGGATATGGGATGATTCAACTTGTGCACTTGTTACCTTTCCTTTTCATAACTGATGAATGATCTCGTGGTATCACTTTTTTGCTATCGATGGATTTTTTAATGGTATGGTCTGGGTCTGGTCTGGTCTGGTCTGGTCTAGATCTAGATCGGTCTAGATCTAACACACAAGATAGAAGAATGTTGGTGAAGTCCTAATTTCACAATTTTTCTTTCTTCATATGGCTTCCCTAGTATGCTTATGATGAATGATATGGAATTACTTGAAAGATATCTTTCTCTCGAGGGACGATCTGGATGGTGGTTTTTCACATTTCATATGCAAGCTACCCAAAGTAACTATAGTGCCATAGTACCAAACTCAATGCGTGTAACAATCATACTCTTTTGTATTCTAGCTATCTCTGTCTCTCATTTATTTGTGCGTTTGAATTGGGAGTTTGCGTGTGATTTGATTGATGATTGTAGTGTGATGTGATTGATAATTGTGATAACAACTGTGATGTGATGATGTATACATGTATGTAGATGTAGATACAATATGAAATGATGTGATGTGATATGATATTCTCGAGTCAATTACAATAATAATGATGGGGATTTGGTGATTTGAGGATTTGAGGATTTTGTATTGAATGGGATGGGGGATTTGAAGGACTTGAGAAGAGGGAATTGAGGGGAAGGGGGTTGAGGAGAAGGGTTTGTGTGACGGGTTGTTTTGCTTTTGCTTTTGATTTTGATTTTGATTTGCTTTTGTTATGATCTGGTGTGGTGTGTGAATGGAATATAGGATGGGAGAAAGTAGGAGGGGTAGGTTGATGGAGGGAAAAGGATTTTGGGGGAGGGTGGATGGTGAGAGGGGGGTGAGAGGGGGTGAGGGTATTTTGGGATTGGTGGGAAGGGTTGATTTTATTGATGGAGGAGGGAGGAGGGAGGAGAGAAAAGGGGTAAGGATAAAGGCAACGAGGGCGATGGCGAGAGCGAGGGGTGAGGCAGGTTAATTTCGATCACGTGTATGTGTATGTGTATATGGATATACTGAGTGGTATTATGGTTCGTATACTCGTATTTGTTTCCTCTGAGTTGTGGCTGGTGGCTATGTATCTGTTTGATATGAATTTCTTATTCCGATTGAAGTTCGAGGTGGTAGGTTGGTGGGTTCGTGGATATGTGATGTGTTGTTGTGATAGATGGGAGATGGGAGATGCAAATGCGAGGTATTGAGTACGATATATGCCTAGTAATGCATCTTTTTGCATGACATTTTGGCGAGGAGATTCTTTTATAATGGGTTTTTCTATGTAATGAAGTTGATGTATAGAATTGGGAATGAGTTTGGAGAGTTGGAGATCATTGAGCAATATAAGTAGGAGGAGGAGGAGGATGAGGATGAGGATGAGGACGAGGATGGGAATGTATGAATATGGTGCGAGGTAGTTCTTTTATACTCACTTACTAAATATGTACAGTCAGAATTGGCCGAATGATTCCTAGCTATGATATTCTGACCTGCAGCTTGCATATTTCTCCAATCCAAGCGAGTCCTTGAGCTTCTTTATTGGTTTGGGGGTTTTTGTAATGGAAGTTGGTATCGTGATTGATGCTGGTGAAGGAGAACAGATGGATTCGGATGGGGAATTGTTACGATAGTAAGTGATACGTGTATATGTATAGGATATGTATGAGGATAAGAATCGGCTGAAATAAGTATTTCTGGTCGTCTTGTTTGCTGATCGTTGAATTGTTCGGTTGCTTGTTCGATGGATGGATGGATGGATGGATGATTACCTATTTACATCAGTCAAATCAATGAAGGCTACTAGGTAGCATTAAATGATATAGAAAAGTTTCTTGTTCTACTTTTAAATCTGTTCCTTTCGACACTTCATCAATTGGATGGGAAGAGTGGAAGATATTATGATAGATATCTTCCCCATGGCTTGGCGGTTTTGATGGTTGAATGCTGCACGGAACACTGCATGCAGATGCGGAATCGATTGAAATACCTGAACAATATTGTACTCTTTTCTTTCCTGGACCAAGGTCAAGCACACTCACCATATATTAGTTATTGATCAATTCATCAAAAAGCAAAAGTCACAACACATTCCCATGCCATCAGCCGTGGCCACAGCCTTGTACAATTCACTCATTGTTATTCTTCTGCTCCCGTTGCGCCATTAATTCTTTTCTTCTATCGTGGCAGCACAAGTGGCATTCTATCTATCCGCCACCCACAAGGATATAAACATACCTGTTGAATAAACATTGCTGCAGCGCTACAACCAAGTCGTCTAAATGGATTTGAGAGGAAGATATTGAAGTTCATGCATATTCGGATGTACATAATCATACATACAACACTGGTGTGTATAGTATCTCGAAAAGAAACCACGAATATCTACTGGATACAATTAATCATGCAACAGAAGATAACTCCTTGGTAACCTTACGCAACGCCGTTTATGGATGGAGAATGCAGTGAAAAGAATGCAATAAGAATGCAAAGAATCGGATTTGAAGAGGGGAATATAATGTGATGTTCCAATGATCTTTGACACGTCAGTCGTGGTTATCATATGGTGGTATATTCATCCACCTGTTCATTTTATAATCATCCGCAGAGCCCCGGCCTTTTTCTCTCAGTTAGTTTCTCGGGATATCAGAGGAACGGATTCAATCAATCGATGGATAGGTGGCCTAGCTACTTTGTTCTATTTATGTGGGGTATGTATAAGTTGGTTATTAGTTATAACTTATCTGAGATACATACTTCGCTTTTTCGGCTTCGGTTTTGGTTGTTCAATTGATTGAATATATCATTTTCATTTTTGAACCTCCATTTGAACTGAGGGGCGATTAGTACAATATAATGGGTTTCGAAGGTACTATACGGAAACCCATCAGTCAATGATTGAGCATTCCCTCCTTCTCGTCGACATCAACATATTCATATAGCATCGCATCACACCTTAATGTCGACTCTCCAGTACCAATAGCAATAGCAGCATGGAGGAGCTATCCGGATGCTGGCGCGAATCCATCCGCGCCGATAACGTCGCAATAGAACTTTTGAAAATCCGCACCCATCTAACCAACTCTCCTGTCCCTCTTCTCTCCTCCACCCCCCCATCCTCCCCATATCCCAACCCCCTCACCCGCTCCCCATCCCCCTCTATCAACGACCCCAAAATCATCACAGCGATCCTCCGACACGTCGAACAAACCTCTCGACTCCTTCGGGACCTCTACGATCTCTTCCCCATCTATCGAATTCGTGTTCCGGCTCTTGTTTATTACCTCACTGTTATCTTACCTTGTCTACAAAAAACCCTGCGAGATATGCTGGCATTTCTCTTGTGTGAGGATTTTTCCTTGTCTTTGAGGTGGTTACGTATGCATCAACGATTGAATGAACAGGGGGGCATGACGTTGACGTTGACGTTTGTTATGTATGTGGATTTCTTGGTGCAGTGTGTTAGGCTATTGACTGGGTGAGTTTTTGGATTTTCTTATCATGGCTTCTGGGAATGTTTTTGGGCTGGGAAGAGGAGTTGGTGGGTGGGAGTTGGATTGGTGAAATGAATTGGTGTGATGAAATGTGTGGGAATTGGATGAAGTGGTTGGATTAAATTGAGGTAATGACCGTCAGTACAGATCTCCAACACATGATCCTACGACATTGGAATTATTACGCCTTAGAGTGCTGAGACTGAGGGCTTTGAGGGGAATTCCTGGTATGTTGTATTTCTTCTCTCGCATTCATACTATACTAGGTCCACCTTCTTCTTCTCTATATTCTATAATATCGCCTCTCAAACATCTATAAAGTACAGAAAAATGCACGTATGACTCAATTGCTCACACTCGACATCCTAGCTCCCCCACTCCCAGCACAACCACATCTTGCACCCGCACAGCCAAGTCTGGTTGATATAGAGGTATGTAAGCGAATGTTTATTAGAATCTTGAGCTTTTTAAGCGTGGATTATCTATTGCTTGAGTGATGAGAGGAGGGGAGAGTGATGGCTTTTGTGAAGGTCCGAGAACATCGTGAAGAAGAGAAGGGGATTACGAGTATAGAGGAGATTGAGAGAGGATAAGAAGACAGAAGACCGAAGACCGATATCGAGATACTAATATAATAAAGCAGAGACGTCACTGGGCGGAAAAAATCTTCGATGATCATGCGCAACCCCTTTCGCAAACGTGTTTGAAACATAGACGAGAGTATGTTTATCTTTTCATTCGATTCATAGAGATGGATTCTTTCTGAAGTTCGGGTAAGAAGGAGATGGAAGTGGGAAGTGGTGATTTGTAGAGAAGATGTGATGTGTAGTGTACCGAGAAAGTGGTTGGGAGCGCAATGACTGATGGATTGGATATAGCTCAAAATGTTTCGGTCCGTCTATGAGTGAAATGATATTGGGTATACTTCCTAATTCAAGAGTTTTGTTTAAATTGTACGTGTTCTTCTCCCCTCTCCTTCCTTTCCCCATCCCTTACATTTTTCTCCTCACCTCCATCATACCCCAAGAGTCCCTCTCATCTCCTCTCCACTGCTTCCCTCCCTTTTCCCTCAACTCCACTAACGCCCGAGACCCTTTAGACCCTTTGACAAAAACCGGCTCTCAATCGCCCTCTACCTCGACGACACAACTCCCAATCAATCCCCCCGTTTCCTCTGTCGTTGGATGGATAAACAAAAAAATCCTCATTATTCTTCCCATGGCGTACATGAACTTTGTGTCGAGAGACGCGGGAGTGGATTGTGTTTTAAGAGGTGGAATGAGTATAGGGAACATCCTACTGTTTGGATGGATTTATCTTTCAAGTGAGTTTTCTCTTGTCTGTCTGTTTAGGAGAGGAAAAATAGGCGAGACGAAGGAGGAAAAGGGGAATAGGGGAAGAGGAACGAAGGATATACCGACTCAAAACAATGTGCTGATCAAGCCGTATTTGATAGGACTTGGCAACGTTAGTATACTTTCATCCAACCCTCTTGCTTCGAACTGAACCATATTCCTCTGAAATAGGCAGAGCAGAATTAATCTCAGCATCACAGGAATGGTACTCTTCCACTGCTCATTCGTAGCACTGAAAGCACGCTCCCAGCTCACAAATCTTATCCCGAAAGATGACTATATAATTTCTGGGGAGGTGCAACTTTTCCAGGGGTATGCTATGATTTTCCTTCCTTTGGTTTCAATTATCCATTGTCCGCTTTTCACCTCCTCATATCTTTAATCCAGAAAATGCACAACGAAGAAGTGTGTAGGAATAGAATGCGATTGGATTTGATATGATTGTGGTGGCTCGAGCTCTTACTAACACTCGATGATCAATAGTCAAATAGTAGACGATGGTTTCTATCACTCGCTTTCCGTCTACGAAGATCAACATACTCATACGTTGAGACTGCATGCTGCGGTTGCAAATGGGGAGTTGAGGAAATGTCCTGTTTGGACTGCGTTTAGTAGATCTCCCCTTCTTCTATCTTCTACCCCCCTCTCACCATCATCCCCTCTCGCTTCTACCTTTACCTTGCTCCCTTCCCACTTCCCCTATCATTCCCTCTCCCAGCTTATCCCCTCCTCCCACACATCTCACTAACACCCATCCCTCTAGTAACCGATCTCCAAATCTCCTCCGACACCTGGCTCGCGCGACATACTCGCCATCGCGTCTGGATTAAAGATTTACATCTCTATGTATTCTGCAACGAATATTCTCGCCGAGCGCAGGTTAGAAAACATGGGGAATTTGAATTAAATTTTGTGCATGGAGCTGGTCAGTTTTTTTGAGACTTTGTTTTCCTTCTCTGTTTGAACCAATTTGATAATTTTTCAACGTTGAGTTCTTGTTCCCCTTTCTTGCAGCATCTACCCGTGTTTTCCCGTAGCCAACATCAAGTCTGACAAGCCGGGATGGGATGGATGGGAGGCAAGAGGAGGAAAAAAATCATCATCAGGATTTTATTTTTCGGAAGACACATACCAATACAAGAACACCACTGACAAAACCTCATAAACAGCAGCAGAAGCATTCGTAGAAATTTTCTACCCTCTAGGTTCTGAATCCGAATCCGAACAAGGGTTTGGAGATAGGCCGATGTCTGGATCCCCAGAGGATCAATAGTCGAAGCGAAAATTCGAAGCGAAATTCGGAAATTCGGAAATTCGACCCCCTTGATTTTCGGCTATCACGGTTTTATACCGCGGGGACATTCTACGGATCTTTGGCGTTTTATCTCAGGGAGGAAAAAAAGAAGGAAAGTGCGGTGTGGAAGGATGGATGTGACGGCTACTCAAGTCGATCTTTTCATCATTGCTATTATCGATCAATCTCGAGCTCTATATCTATATCTATATCCATCCATATCTAGTTCTAGTTCCTCACCTCCACGAAGTTCGAAGTACGTCATCTCAAGCAACTTCAAACTTCGAAAATCTCGCCCGATCGATTCCTCTACATTTATATCTAAACCCATCATCGAATTATGAAACCATACGATTCATCTCGCTTGTTCGAACCTCAATTCATTCAGCTTCCTCACTCGGATCCACTAAATCGATCTCCAACTCCCAACTACTTCTTCCATCCCTCATCTTCCTGAGAAAACTCCTTTACATTTACATGTCGAGGATCCAATAGAGGATATCAAAATACACGATTTTCCCTCTCTCTATTTCACTCTATTTCACTCCATTTCATAACCCCATTCATTTCACAATTCCATAATACGGGACAATCGATTCCCTGAGGATATCTTGTTGCTTTAACTTCATTTGTCTCTTCATATTTTCACTCTCCATCCATCCATTCATATCTACCCACCCATATACTCCAAATATATTTCCAATTAAATTATGTCTATCTCAAGGTTATTCTCTCTCAATTTGTATGTATGTATGTATGTATGCAGTAGTATTATATCTGGATGTATGGAATCGATGGAATCCGTGGGTATCTCAATAGTATTCTCAATAGTATCTCTATCTTTATCTTTCTGGGATATTGAAGTCTAATCTTCCACTCTCCTCTACCAACTCTACCAACTCTTCACCTCTCCTCTCCTCTCCTTTCCTCAATCCTTCCACTCTCCCCTTTCACTCCCCTCCCCTCCTCTACAATCACAACTTTACAGACCTTTACAGACCATACCTACCATAACCACCATAACTCAGTTAAAGTTAAATTCTAATCATACACAATACCACAAATTATATAATCAATTCACAAGAGATAAAATTGACGAGATAATTATAAAGAGTATGGAATTCAAATTGCAGGACGCACTTTAGTAGCATGATTAATACCGAGGAAGGGGGAAGGAAAAGCCATTTAAGTTCAAAGGAATCTTGTGATATATGTGCGATTTCAGTTTAACACTACTCATCCTCACACACACAGATTGCGTAATCCGTAAATCAAACACCACTAACATAATAATATTGAATGTAGTTGATATTTATAATCTCATCATCTAGCATTTCATGCACCTCGTAATTTTTCCCCCTCTCTCAACTACCAAATCTTTAGTTAATTTTAGGATTCTCTCTCCCTTCCACTTCCCATTCTCCATACCCTCCGTCTCCCCCCAAAACTGGGCCTATCTATCAACCAGAACAAAGTCGCGGGTAAAGATGCGGTTGCGCATCTACCATTCCATTCAACATCACCAATACACCCACCCCTCTTACGCATACCATACATCCATCTACCCTAAAACGAAGGATTCCATCCTTCATCCTCGTCATAATATGCAAATTCGCTATTTTATCTCTCTCTAATCCCCCTATCCTAACGCCACTGACAAAAAAATGTAATGCAGGGAGAAAATGAGATAGTGCTCGCATGAATCTGGCATAGATGAATGCCATAGTTGGTACAATGCAGGATCGAACATGATCGGCGATTGCAGGAAATAAATGAAACATGAATCGTGTTGAAATACAAGACCATTTTTGACTATTCAACTAGAAACCGAGTTCTGAACTTTTGTAGTGGTCCAATACTTGAAAGTTTTATCCAGAATTATGGCGCTCAAGGAGCAGTATTTTTACTCAATTGTCGCTCCAACGGCTTTACCGGTGGAGTAAGGTTTTGTGATCGTGGACTTGGTGATAATGGGGCAGTTGGAGGGAGAATGGCGGGTGTTGATGTCCCATTTAATGCTGGACGAGGGGGGGAATGCTTTGTAGGAGATATCCCACTAATTGAAGAGGGCAAAGCTGATGCATGACCTGGGTCAAGTGGATCTTGATCCAATCCTGGAGACGATGCAGTTATCATAGTGAATCTTGAGGTTCCACTTGGTGTAGCGGCATGACTATTTTGTTCAAACGATGAGCTTGGTATGGGTCCGTTCTTTTGAGATGGTGTCAATACTGGAACTCCTGTAAGCGGCGACGAAAAGTTGAATGAGCTACGACGATCATTTTGCTCTCGATGAAGACCGTTAAGTGGTTGTGTTGGTACATCTCCATTATTTTTGAGATTAGGCAATTCCAAACTTTGTTGAATTGGCGACGATATTGGCGAGCTTTGATGCTTAGAAGGAGATTGGTTGTACCGAGCACCATTTGTTGTCAAATTCTTTGGAGGTGGAAGAGATGTTGGGCTGTGAGGAACAGGTGAAGAGAAGGGGTTACTGTTAGCTAAGCCATTGTATCGTGGTAGGGATGGGCTTTCCCCCATAGGGATTTCAATGGATTGCCTAACATCGGTTTTATCAACCGGAGAACCTGCGCGCTCATTCCTGTTGGTGAACTTCGGTGGTAAGATAGGGGGCGGTCGATTACCGGTATTGGTTTGACGTTGAGGTGAAGAAACCTTTGATGATTGTGCTGGCTTACGTGCACCGTTTGTAGTAGAGAATAGATGCATTTTGGGTAATGCTTTCCGTGGTGAAGGTGGAGGTATTGATGGTTTACCATTTGGCATAGCTTCATTGTCCATATCTGAGACGCCATTTTGTTTGGATGGTATTGGCGAAGACGAAGATGCCGGTCGACCGAGTTTGATCTTAATTGGCGGTTGATTTTTGGCTTTCTCCGCGTCTTCGGCACGACGTTTGCAAGTAGTGCAGGTAAATTCAAAGTCCTCGCGATCAGCCTCAGCCTCACTAACTCCAACGCACTTGCTGTGCTGCCAAATATTGCATTTCTCACATGCAATACTGTGCGTACCATCGTCTATTTGGCCATAAGCACCACAGATGCAGTCAAAAATCCAGTCATCTTCCTCCTTAAGTTGCTCAAGCGCCTGCTTCTTCCTTTCGATTTCGGCCTTGAGATGACGTTCAGAGAGGCGCCCTTCGCCTGATCCAACCTTCTTACTATCCTCCGAAAGATTGGCTAATTCTTCTTCATGAAGAATGCGACGTGCTTCTCTGTCCTTTACTCGCTGTTCCCTAGTCATCATTCGTGATTCTCTTTCTTTCTCCAGCTTAAGCCATTTCTGTTGTTCTTTCTTTGCCATTGCTAAATCCTGTTGCTTCTTATGCTCAGCCTCTCTAAGTTCTTCTTCTTGCTTTTGTTGCTCCATCTTGCCAGCAATTCTACTAGATCTCTTTGCCGTGGCTAACTTTTCAATATTCATCAACTCGCGCTTCTTTTGCGCTTCTTTGCGTTTCCGGGCTTCTTCGTGTTTTTCCAATAGTGGTAATACATCGTCAACAATACGTTTTCGTAGAACCTTCTCGTTTGGGTCCCGGGTTTTCTCCATTGATGCCGTAAATGTGGTGAAGTCTTCGAACGAAACAGCAATGCATTCCCACTTTGCCCCTCCGAATCCAACATCAATTTTCTCTTCTATTGGAACCTCTCCTGATCCTTCGGCTTCACTCTCGACTGTGTCTGTTGTCTTTCTTCGTTTACTTGCTCTTGCAGCTGCCTTGCCCTTCTTCGAATTCTTTTTGTATGTTGGAGCTGGAGGAGGTGGCGGAGGAGGTTCAGTACGACGATAAAGTCGATTGTCATCTAGCACATAGTATTCGCGATCATCCGAGTCCCATCCACAAGGTTCAATGCGCTATTCCAAGAAATTAGTAAAGTTCACTGTTGAATAAAATTGTTGCTTACCCAAGAGGTCTGCTCGATATCCTTGGTCTCTTCCATTCTTTCACGGATACGCTCTGGACTGATCATAGCCCATTGAGTAAGTTGTTGCAAAACGCGAATCTATATAACGATTAACAAAAGCCGATGATGTAAGTCGATAAGTGCTTGCCTTAGTAAAAGCATCGAACTCTGCGAACTTTGCGGGTTCCTCCTCAGTACCATAAGGATTGCGCTCGGGAGCTTTGGCAACATATTGTCTTCTTGTATATTCATCGAAAATTTCAAACCTATTGAAGTCAGTTAAGCCAAGGGTTTGATAGAGAATTAAGATATCCAAGGAGTTGACTTACGTTAGTCCTCGATGAGAAGATACGAATTTTAATAAAGCAAGGCCAATCTCTGGTAGAACAGTCGAGTGTGTTTTCGAACATTCCAACTCAAGTTCCTATCATGTTACAATAAGTATTTAATATTGATGTGTAGTATTTGGATAAGGCTAGAGGGAAGGCTGAACTCTTACCTCGATTCCAATATTCTCATCGATTTTGACAGCTCTGCCAAAGATGAAAATCCATTGCGCAAGATTTGCAAACTCCCACATATTCCTGAGTCGATCAATCATACTCGGTTCCTTTGGAATCTCACTTGCTTCCATCTCCTGCCTTCCACGCTTCCTGGCAGAGACCATCTTGAAAGCAAGTTCAAGATCTCGAATTAAGTTGTGCAAGACAGTGATAGTTGATGTCGCAAATGCAACTAATAAAGCTGATGAAGGAAAGATAGATTGATAATAGTATAATAGAATAATTTGTGAAGATATTCGCAAAGCAAGTGTGTGCTGGATTGGTTCTCGAATTGTAGAATTATTTGCGCAAGGGATCCTGTATTCCAATGTTGTATAGGATGCACAGTATTTGATGAACGCGGTTGGATTTGACTTGACGCGAACTTGCTTAACTTCTCCATATTAATTTATTCTTGGGGTACCTGATGAAATGTTGTACTGAAGCTTCAAGCCTGAGGCAGCTCGGCTTTGGAAAAGAGATTATCCGATATCTTGGCAATCCATTCCTGGGGTAGAGAAGCAAGAGAAGTGTGTAGGATTCAAAGTACCTGGTTGTATTGAACTTTTCGAAGCTCAAAGCATTCACAATGTGACGAACTGATTATTCTATTACTTAAAATACTAAGGTAAGGAGCATATGCAAACGGATATCCAAAATTGTGACGTTCCAGGCGTTACAAGTGGCCCTATAGATTCCACGTGATCTCCGTCGTTGCCAAGCGATTTAAGATCATGGAACGAAAACAACCATATTTTAAACATGATCTCTGGCCATGGTAAACAAAAATTGATACCCAGGCTCTACCTTCGCGTCCCATTCCAAACTCGCAGGCCTCATATTTAAGTCATGGATATGATCCACGCCATACAGTGGCAAAAATCCATGCGTGATGTTCCTCTTTCGCATTTCGGTTACAAACCGTTGAGCGCCAGAGAATGGTGCTATTTGGTCGTGGGACCCATGAATAACGAATGTAGGTACGTTGTACCTGCCTTTGCGAAGCTGGGTCAAGGGGCTGATGGAAGCAATTTGTGCAGTGGTTGGCGCCGCAAACCACTCAGCTGGCGTACTTTTAGGGTCAGGCAGTCCATTCAGAAGAAGTGGAAGTCCGATGCCTTCCTTGAATATTGCAAGAACGAGCTCGGATCGCGCGTCGCCGGGGCGAACCCAGCCGAGATTAGTCTCGTCGGTTGCATCAGAGTCGTAATTTGTGATCTAATCGCCGAGGCAAGCAACGTCAGTAACCATTTATTTTATACCGATTGGTAAAACTACTGTTCTTGATTTTAGAGTAATACGACAGACATACCGGTGTTCTTGGAAGTGCGGATATGATTTGCTCAATGTCCATTTTCCTACTAGGGATTTTCGGAAGACGTATGGTGTCGAGCTCTATATAAAATCAGATCAGTAAGGGGTTGAATATGGTAAAACGTCAGCGAAATACCTCGAGACTCAAAATCAACCGGTGAATAAAAGCTGAGCACTGCCAGTGGTGGTAATGTACCCTCTTTTCTGGCAGTCCAGCCGATTGACATGGCCAAGTGACCACCTGTTGACCATCCGATAAGCACAACTTTATCTGCCTCTACGTGAATGCCACGTTTAGCAGCAAGCTTTGGGAGTATATCTTGGGTCCAAAGGTAGCCATCATATACATCGGCCATAGGCCCATCAATCAAGTTGACCTCGGGGCAGAGCCTGTAGTCGATGCCAACTGGAAGAAATCCATTTTCTAGAAGATACCGTGTCTGAAAGGGACGGACAGCTTTTCGGGAAAGCGTCATGTGTCCTCCACCGTGAATCATCAATGCTGTGCGCGAGTATCAGTAAGGAATTCCTGAGATCAATGCATGCTAAGATTATTGAAACATTCATACCGATAGGCATTGGCACTGGTGGGGCTTTCTGAGGGAAAAAAATATCTGCGTGAATCTGAACACCACTTACTTCTTTATACACAATCGTTTCCAAGTCATGTGAGATACCTTGACTACGAAGAAATTTGGATTGTGACGACACCTTTTGAGATAAAGGCAGATCCCACTCCTTTCTACATGCGACAAGCAATTGTTGACTATTTGACTCGGAAGTAGGACCCGTTGAGTAAGCAGCCGAGAAAAACCCTGCTGCACTGAATGTCGACATCCAGGCCTCAGCCGGTTGAAGAGGATAAGCCGTTCTCCCTTCAGCGAGCCACCAGCCATCAAGCAGGCCGAAGCAGATATCGTACCAATCTATAACTCGGGTAACCTCCGACAAAGCGATGATCCCGCCTGGCATCAACATTTCTCCGAGTCTACGACATGATGCGGTGCGATCTGTAGTTGCGTGAACGCAGTTGGTGCTGACAACTATATCGAATCGGTTTTGAAAAGTGCTCGGAACCTTTTTCTCCAAATCAAAGGTGGCAAACTTAATCCAGGGGTACTTTTTGAACTTGTTCTTTGCTTTCGCTACCAAACCGGGTGATATATCGGTGAACGTGTATTCAACTAGGATTCCGGCAGCGTCTAATGCTTCAGCAAGCCTTTTTGTTGTCCCACCTGTACCAGCACCAACTTCCAAAATTTGTATTGGCCGACCAGAGTCCATATCCCGAAGCAAAACCGTCATAAAAATAACCAGGTGCTCTGTCATCGTTGACAACATGGGAGATTTGCCGTAAAAGTTTTCCATGATCTTCAGAGATCTGGGACTTCCGAACATGACCGACACGGCATCTGCTTTGCCGCCTAAACAATCAGCAAGCTTAGGACCCGTGAGATTGGCAAGGTTTGTTTCATGTTCATATTCCGGAAATTTCATCCAGAGATCTTCGACTATTTGAGAAGATGGCCTAAAATTGACGTCACGGCTGCCACGACTAAGATCAGCTTCTCCGCAAACAACGATATTGTGCTTGTGCAAGATTCTCCATAATCTTTCTACAAGCTTATCATATTTTGGAGTCATTTGTGGTACTTGAGGAATATAAGCCCCTACAGAAATGTTGGAAAGATCAATTCCCAAGTCACGAAACGCTTCCACTATATATGCAAGCAGTAATTCATCTTGCAGAGGTGCCACATCTGACCAGTATCGCACAAAACCTTGCTTGGCTGCTAAAGCATCGAAGTAGGCATCGGACTGCTTTAATGCGTTGAAAGGATTAGGTAGTGAGAGCTTTTCGTCTCGAAGCGGAGTAGGAGTTGAATTTGGTTCGCCTGTGGCAATTCTAGATGGGCTAGAGCTTGGGGGATTGGGGATATCTATGCTTAGCCGTTTTATAAGATCTTCTACCGTGAAGTACAAAATATTGTCATCGATACGTACAGAAAATGCATCTTCTAGCTCCTGTTTTAAATCAACCGATGCCAAAGAATCGACCCCTAAATCAGCCAGAGCATCATTGAGATCAATATCTTCCGTGCTAGCTCCGGACACTTCGCTTAAAATCTTGAAAAGATTTTTAAACTGCCCTGGCGATGTGTTCGGCAACATGTTTGGTAATCTTCTTTCGGCATCTATGATACCAGGATCGCGCAACAGCTCAGGCTC
This sequence comes from Sclerotinia glacialis, assembly GCA_002162575.1. Lineage (NCBI taxonomy): Eukaryota > Fungi > Ascomycota > Leotiomycetes > Helotiales > Sclerotiniaceae > Sclerotinia > Sclerotinia glacialis. The sequence continues at coordinate 615,638 of NGKH01000007.1, read as the reverse complement.
TCTCGTTTTCGTACCGCTTGAGCTCAGTGTGCCGAGACGCTGTTGAAGACTATCTAAAGTACTAGTGAAAAGATCATCCGTGGCAATGACTAGCTCAAATTTGGAAAGTAGCTCTCCAGCAAGTTCAACAGATGCTAAAGAGTCCAGACCTAGATCGACTAACGTAGCATCACGAGGAATGTCTAACTCATCAACCCCAGTGTACTCAGCTATGATTCTTCTCAAAAACGAATCCGCGTTTTTTTGCGCTGACGTAGTCGCTGAAGTTGGTGTATAAATGCTATCTGTACTTGTTTTCGATTTAGTCAAAGGAGTTTGGTTGGATGAGGCAGGCGTGTCTCGGGCTTGCATTGCATTTGTCCCATCTAAGGCTCTCTCAAGCTTGTAAATTGGCATCTTGGTAAACAGACAACCACATAGCATTGCAACTACTTTGTTTTCAGAAGACAACACAAACACGTCACCAACTGGCTGTCCATCTTGACCGACACAGAATTTCGCATAAACTTGCCAAGTTTGAAGATCCGACATTTGGCAAGCTGGTGATATAACAGCGCGCTCAATGCCAACCATTACCATAACTTCCTCCTTTGACATGGCGGTGCTGCTATTCATGAGAAGTCCAACAACCTGGATGAATGCGTCTAAAGTAACAGTATCACAAGTCTGCCATGCTGTACTCTCCTCTCGGTTCGGTTGATTTTCCGGAAGGTGGATCGAGGCGATGGCTTCCCAATCATCCAATGTTATGGAACGTATGCCTTGAAAAAAGTCATCATAGTCGACAACTAATGCAAAAATTCCATAAGCACGTCTAGACATGAGTCTTTCGGCGTCCTTCTTTTGTTCCAGCCTCTCAAAAGGACCAGAAATAAGTCGCTTGAAGGCATCGAGGGAGTGGTCTTGCGCAAGAGTAACAATACCATTTACATGAGAAATACACCTCGGTTTGGGCGTCATTTGTATTAAGCTTTGAAGGGTAAACTTCCAAGAGCGTTCGCTTACAGTCTCTTCCAGTTCTATCACTACCTCATTTGTGGAATGAACCCCGAGAGCGGCCTGAAAGTGGAGACTTTCGAATATGATACCAGAACTTTCCGTATTCCCAATGAGGAGTTGGATGCTCATCACAACGCACTCCATGTACATTGATGCGGGACAAAGAGGTCTTTTACGCACTGCATGGCCACCAACGATCTTCAAAAATCTTTGACTTTGAGTGTTAAGCATGAATTGTGTGATTTTTGGATCGCCTCGTGAGCTCTCTTTTCGTAAAACTAACCGGGAAGGAATTGGCTGTGGAGTTTCCGTTATTACGGCTGGTGCAACTTCTGACAGTAGTTGTTGCATCTCGATGGTTCTGTCGATGTTTTCTCGCCAATGATGCGTTTTTTCAAACTGATAGGGAGGCAGCCAGATCTGCCTATAGTAGTGATCATCCACAGCCAAAAAGCTCCAGTGAATCACAGGAATACCGCTTTTCCATATATTAGCCACAGAGTTACTGACAACATCAACGGAATTGAGATCATTCCGAACTTTCATAGCATGGAAAGTCATGATTTGTGGATTCTTCAGTGCTTTCCTTACCATTGGTATGATTGGAGTATTCAGTCCTGCTTCTAGCCAATGACATGGTCCTAGCGAACTTTCGAGCCTTTGTACGGCATTAGAGAAAAATACCGGATTTTGGGCGTGCCCGGAAACACTGTATTCGCTCATAGACTCGAGACGTTCGGCGGTGCATACTTCGATGGGGATTTTGGGGTTGTTCCAACAAAGAGACTCTGAAATGATGTCTAATTCGTTAAGTATGGGCTCGATCAGTGCTGAATGAAAGCCATGGCTGGTTTCGAGTCTTTGGAATCTTATATTCTGGAAAGCCGGGTCCGTCTTGATGAGATCTACAGTAGAGTCAATGACAGCCGATATTCCTACGACTACTATGGATGCGGATGCATTGTAGCAGGCAATTTCAAGCTTGCCACTATTTGGACTTTTCTCTAGGCGTGATGAAAGCTTCTCAAAGACACTAGAGTCACATTGAAGAGCCAGCATTGCTCCTTTCTCGGGGCCCCATCCTATTTGGATTAGCCTCCCGCGGGATGCAACCAATTTGATACCATCTGACAACGATAAGACTCCGGATACCACCAATCCTACAAGTTCACCAAGGCTGTGACCAATAATAGCGCTAATCTCTATTCCAGCATCCATCCAACATTTGGCACATGCATATTGCATGGCAAACATACTACACTGTAAAATGACAATGTCCTTAACTGGTTCTGTCTGAAAAATTGCGGGAACCAAAGGATGAAAACCTAGATCTTACAATTCCTTGTCACAATCATTGATATATGACCGAAACATCGAATAACTCTCGTAGAACTGTTTGTCTAATGCAACTTTATTGCTAGTTTGGCCACTGAATGTAAGAACAACGGGCTTGTGGCTTCTCTGAAATTCAAAAAATTCAAATGGCTCACATGCAAGTAACTTTTCAGCTAAGTCCTTTGTGCTTTTCGACATAATGCTGACACAATATTTGTGCCGCTGTCTACTTTTGTTCAGAGTGAACGAGATATCCTTAACGTGTAGATTATCGAGCTGCTGATGTATATAAGCTCCCAATACTCGAGCTTGGTCCAAAAGACTCTTCTGGGAAGCTGCGCTGAGTATGATTGGGAAAATTAACTCATTGCTGTGAGAAGCTGAATCTATCCCCATATTCTTGTACCTGTCTTTAGGCATCTCGCAACACAATAGGGCACAATTGGAGCCAGCTGCGCCATAGCTATTGACAAGTGCAACCCGGAAGGGAACGTCCCATGGAAGTAGAGTTTGAGTGATATCAAGACCATCGGGTCTTAGAGCCGGTATTTTTGGGTTAAGATGTTGGTGATTTACTTGTGGTGGAAGTTTACCATGCTTTATCATTGCCAGAACCTTAAGTAAGCTCGCAATCCCTGCCGCTGTTTCGCAGTGACCGATATTTCCTTTGATTGATCCAACATATAACGTATCAGTTCGTGTGGGGCCACCAAAAATAGATCGAACGCTTTCCATTTCCAGTGGATCTCCTGCTTGGGTGCCCGTACCATGAGCTTCAACATAAGTGACCTGCTCAGGCCGAAGGCCCGATTGCTGGATCACTGCCTTATACAGCGCCTGCTGCGCAGCTGAATGAGGAACCGTTATGGAGGTCGACAGTCCGCCTTGGTTCGTTGCAATTCCAGGAATGATACCTAATATTTGATCCTTATCGCTGAGAGCATCTTTGAGACTTTTCAGAAGTACAAGGCCCGCACCATCTGCGCGGCAGTAACCATCTGCAGACTTATCGAATGGCTTACATTGACCAGTGGGACTCAAGAACCCAGCTTTTCCCAGGTCAAGGTAGTTGTTTATACCGGTTATCACATTCACACCGCCCGCTAGCGCTATTCTGCACTCTTTATTTTGGATGGCTTTGCATGCTCGATTGATAGCAACAAGTGATGATGAGCATGCAGTATCAATTACCTCTGCTGGACCCGACCACCCATAGTAATAACTAAGCCTTCCGCACAGAAATGCACGAATTGTACCAGTTGATGTGTATGCTGTAGGGCTATGGGCATTAGTATTATCGAGGTATTCACAAAAGCTAGCCCCAATGAAGCACCCAACATTGTCTCCAGCATTGCGCTGATGCTTCGATAGATATCCTGATGATTCAAGAGCTTCAAAAGATAGTTCAAGAAGAATTCGCTGCTGAGGATCCATGTTGGCGGCCTCCCGCGAATTGATTCCAAAGAAATTGTTATCGAATCTTCGGACATCGTCGAGAAAATTTCCATAGAACTTCCGTTCACTCATGAAAGTACCACTCTGTGACGCCCGGAAACTCTCGCTTAGTTTAAATCTATCCCTTGGGACTTCTTGATGGCAGTCCGTTCCTTGAGCCATAAGATTCCATAGCTCTTCAAGATTACTGGCTCCAGGTAGCCTACATGAGGCTCCAATTACCGCAATTGAATTCTCTGGTAATGAGGAAATATCGAATGAATGATTCTCGTAGTCTTTTTGTTGGCGAACTCTTTTAATGAGGCTATGGGTTTCTAGTTTGGAGACCTGCAGGCGTTTTTGGCAGAAGGGAATCATTGGAAGACAATCGTTCAAGCCGAACATTAAAAGTGTGTGTGATTCCTGGTTTGATGCCTTTAAATCCTCCGCAACATTATTTAGAAGACTGTACCAGTCGCATCTTGACGCAAGAATAGTGGTGATAATTTCTTCCGTCAATGAGCCTTGAAGAAGTAGCTTTCCGGTCTTATTTGATCTCACCGGAACCTGTAGGCGTGATGCTTCTGGGAGTTGCAAAGCCGGTGTATTGTCGCAAAAACGACAAAGCTCCGCAGCAAGCTCTATATTCTCAGGATTATGGACCTTGCCACGAATATCCATCTGTCGAACTTGAATCCCCTGGTCGCGGGCGTAGATGAACAGTTCTTCAAGTTTTGCCGCGGGACCGACAATGCTAACAGATTTTGGATCTGTAATAGCAGATACGTGTGTCTATGGAGACAGATTAATCTGATGTCTAAAGCTTTCTCACTGTGAGTTCAAGAACAACGTACCCCTGGAAATTTACGCACAAGGTCATCAGCCTGACCTTCATACTTCAGGCGAAATGCCAGAGTTGTGGATCCGGTTTCGTTCGTATCGTCGGCAACTTCTCCGTAAGCCCCTACACCAAGAAGTATACGCACAATGGTAACGGTAGTTCTCACAACCTCCAACTCATCAAGCGCACAGGCGATGGCTATCGCAGAAGGAAGTCCACCGCAGTATCCTTGTGCTCCACCTAAAGCCCCAATTTTAGTCACAAACTCAGAATGAGCAAGACCGTTGAACTCAAGGTAACGCAGATACTGGCCAATCTGTAGTACTACCAGAAGTGGCAATGCAACGATTCCTGATCGTGCTGCGGCGAGAGAGGCCGAGTTTCCACTCGTAGCCCAATCTTGAAGCATGCGGACATACAGAAGGCCTTGAGACAAGTTCTGAATTTCTTCCTTAGTATTGGCGAAGATCTCCCATGTTTCCTCAAGATCGGATATCCCTTGAAGAAGAATCTTGCCATATTGATTATGAATAAGGAATAAGTATAATCCCGTGAGGTATTCCTCATCTGGAGCTCTACTTTGAGGGCAGAAGAATGCCGCGGATAGCGACGACGTTTTTCCACAATCTAAACCCATTGCTTCGCAGGCACTGAGGAAAATCAGTTACGAATGAGGAACTAAAACGCCCGTGTCGAGCGCCAGATGATTCTTTGAACAATGTAGATGCACAGAAAGTTGATATTGGATTGAAAACACGCATTCAGCATAGATCTCCCGTCGAGTATTACCCCACTTTCGGGCCATCATTACCAAAAACCACGATTTTCATTTATTAATAACTTTTTAATCAATCGATATAATTAATTGAAATGTTATATCACCAAGAAGAGCTTATAACAAACGGCCTCGCTTTTGTCATAGCAGATTGTCAGTTAACCACTGTGGCTTTGTCAACAAGCACATATCTAATCCAACAAAGTTGAAGCATCTTCTAGAGGAGGTGCGAATTACATTCAAGAGCAACGATCAGATTACTGTTCAATCCACGCAAGAGTTGGTGTATCTTGAGGCCGTAATCCAGGAAATGTGGGTACATTATACTTCTACCTCAAGGCAAAAGATGAACAGCGGGATAGTGTGCTGATCTGATATAAATAACTTAAACGGTGAAAACAATCAATTTACAGAATATTCAAAATAGCCCCACGTTGTGGTGGGAGCCGCATGTGTTCCACTCCGAGCGTTTTCTACCACTAATCGATCCGAGCTATAATTGTCGCTTCGAAAAAGATGTCCAAGAAGCCTTTGTCCCATTTTCCACAGGGTAACGCTATAGCCATGCGACAACCTGTTGTGATCTACGATAGTGCACATATGAACATGGCCTGTGAATGGGTTGACAAGCAGGACGATCCCTTTTAAGAGCAGGCCTGACAGTCACAACATATGTCGGCGGATCATAAACATCCCAGCGAGGTGATATTTGCTCTGCATAGCGGGGTCTGACAATAGTAGAATTGAAGAGTTTGGAGACAAGGATACCTGCAAGTCCTGTACGATTTGTTGTACAGAAAACAGGTAGATCGCCGTCGAAACTACTACGGCTTTCTTCAATTATTTGCGAGCGTGCTGATGTTGTACAAAGTGAACCTTTTAACTTCAAAAAGAAAAAGAAAAATGGGTTTGAGACGATGTGAAAGCTTGGCTTCTAACAGTATACTGACAACTTCATATGTAAAAACTTTGGAAATTGCAGTTCTGTTGAGTCGGTAGAAACTGCTCATTATTAGGTACCGAATCCTCAACGCCGCAATCACCCCGCATTCATTGCAGGTCAGCGTCGTACTGCGATGCATACTCTTATTGTTACCCACATATTCGACAATTTGTTCACCTACCGACCATACACACTGGTTAACCGTACATCACTTTATATAATTGGGAATCTTCAGCTACAGTGCTATGTTACATTTAAATTTCAGATCGAAATGTAGGTATTGATAAGGAGACATTATTGATTCAAATTTTGAAGCGGTTAGATATCTTGTATATCAGGCATGATATATATAGTTCTCCCTTGGCCCGTTAAGCTCAATTGGCCGGTGTGTACGGTCCGTAGTGGATCTTTCTATGGCTAGAATGTAAACAGGACCATACGGAGGTTGTCCGTGTGGAAGCTTAGGTGAGGGGTATAGGCGGCTTGATGCAAGTAATCCACGCTTTTTCTTATATCTGCAGTATTGGCGGCAATCTGGCGTACTGCAATGCAGCTTAATAAATCTAAAGTTGCGAGCGGGGTGCTTCCTCGGTTTGGAGAATGTCCGGAGTAAGTTCTCCCATACCATGAGGACCGATCGTGGGATCCAGATGCATTTTATAAAATCTTCAAGGTAAATCTCTTGAGTGTAGAGTAATACTGCTCAATTTTCAATGAATGCAATGCAACCCTCAAGATATTGGTAGTATGCATGCCGAGGCCCAATATCTTTGTTTCTCTGGTCATTGTGTTTTGATGAGCAAAATGTATTTTAGAAATAATATTCGTTTTTGTCTATTGATTGCCTTCCGTTGACAATTCTTCGTTAGCTTTCCCATGATACCAAGATCTTATTAAAGCCCTTCATTTATCTCTATTAAGAAATCGGATCGCCTGAATCAATAGAGCTGCACCAACACTATCCGGTGATTTCATCTGCTGATTTTATGTCAGATTGCCTCCCATACCTTCATAGCAACGAACATATATTGGACAACCATTGGAATTGGCAGGCATTCAAAAGCTCAAGCAATACCTCTTTCAGACGTCAAACCAAACATGATCACAAATCGCGTGGCTCGCGTTCTATATGCTGCCGTGATTTAGTTGATCATAATCAGTCGAGATATCAACGCAGCTCGACACGAGAAGAGCATAGTATAAGCCATTACCTAGGTAAATAATTTTGCCATGGCTTGTCGAAGGAACATGTGAAAAATAATGCGTTGGCACCCAAGACTGTACGTGCATGCTCTTTTGTGGTAGAGAGTTCTTGCTCCGATGTCAACATGTTACTACGGCAGTCATAGCATTGGTATAATATCACAATGTAAACCTGCTCTTTTGAAGATACAGTTTTTAAAAAGCAATGTTGGATCGATATGTTTAACTAACAAAACACCAGATTCCGAGTTAAATCGCGACAAATCTGATAATGGAAACAGAGGCCCAAATTTCGACGGTTCACGCACCATAGCGATCTAGATTGCGCCCCCAAGGTCGTGATTCAATGCCCCATGCCACAGTAGGAAAAAAGAAATGCATCGATTTGAATCAAATTGAGAAACGACCGAACTCCAAACAACAATTACTGCACAAGGCGACTCTTTCCTTTCCATCTGATGGTCCTAGATGAAGTCTCTAAGGGTTCATGGCCTGCTCTACTATCCTGCTAAGACCGTTCGGCCAATTCTCACCAAATCTTCGTTGAGAAGCGTTTCCTTCTCAATACCATCGACCGCTTGCTTCAGGAGTGTGGCCGCAATTTCACTTACTTCAACCTTGGGAAGACCGATGAGAGTGCATCCAATCGTCGACACAACCTGCATCACAGGTCCCCGTTTGCCAGGTGCATCGATAAGTCCTGGCTTGGCAATACACGCCTGGACGGTACCTTCGGAATTATTTGCAAATTCGATGACACGAGATTCAACCTCACCCTTTGAGAACATATTTAGCATTATTATGACACGAATAAAGGGGTTTAAGGACGTCGACATCAAGTTGGGCAAAACATACACGCATTAAACAATAGTCACCAAGCACCCAGGGCTTTTTCATTTGGTCCCGTTCACTGCTGGAACCACTCACATAGACGAAGCGGAAAGGTTCGCTCGCAGACTTGCGTGGAAGCTTCGACATGATTTCGACTCCTGTCGAGGTGTAGTCGAAGCAAATCTTGCGCGCCTCTGCCAAAGTCGTCTTCTTCAATTGAGACGGCGTGACGGCGATGAGCCTGGGAGACATCAATCAGCGTTAGGCAAACTGTGTGAATATGTAACTATAACCAGTAATAGCTGTATATGTTGGAACGACAGAAATCTTGAGAATGGGAAATACAGTACCAGATGCAGGCATCGGCCTCAGAGAGCTCCTTTTTTACATCTTCGGAATATTGTTCAAAGTCATTACACACGACCGATTTGAGCTTCGTGACATCAGCGCCAGGGCCGAGATTTTGGGGCACGGCTGTGGTACGGCGAGCTAAAGCTGCAATAGAAGTAACGGCAGGGCTAAAAAGTGCCTGTTTAATGAGTTCCGTGGCCACGAAGCCTGTGGAGCCAGCGACGATAATCTTCATGATTTTGGTTGTTGCCGAGAAGAACTCTAGAAAGGACACTTCTATCGTTGGCTAAGTAATAATGAGTGTTCTGATGAAGAATACCATAGCCTCGCGTCTCTCTAGCCATATAAAGTCCAAAGGTCCATATATCCATATATCCTTGCTAATCATTATAGGCTATGTGGCCCTAATTGGAACTAGTTTAAGTTCAAATCGGAGAATTTACAGGGGCTGCTACAGTACTGACACCCTGTAAGACCCTGTAAAGCCCAATATTCGCAGTCCCTACGTGGTGTCGGAGCTATTAATTTGCCGTTAGATGAAGGAAAGCGCGTACTTTGTAACTTTTCAACTGTTTTGGTCATTGCCACTCCTGCTCAGCCAGTAAAAATTGTCAGTATGACAGAGGTTCAAGTACTCAAGGAAGGGTTCCAACTGACGTTATACTACTAGCCGCAAACCTTGTTGCTCCACAAGCTCCACACCAATACACTTGAAGTTAACCTTTTGCAATTGATCATAACCAACCTCTCTAACCAATAACCTTGTTACTCCACATCTCCATCAGTTCTACACCAATACACTTAAAGTTAACCTTTTGCAATTGATCATGACCAACTCCTAATCGTTAACGTCGTTGCTCCACCAGCTCCACCAGTTCCACACCAGTACACTTAAATTTACGACGTCCCAGACATTCGTCCAGCAGCGTAATCTATGGCTCTCTTTGCCTCACCCTTCCCCCATTTCGTCGCAAATGTACCTCTTAGACCCATCCATGTACGCGCTCAACTCTCAAGTCGAGAAGCACTTCGATTTCAAACAAATCGAAACGGATTATCCAAAAGCTCCTGCACATCCTTATCCAATCCTTTCCAAGCGATACCATTCTCTCATGCAGTCCATGCTCATCCATTAATTTGCTATCGCACATGCAAATCCAATATTGGATCCTTCAAAGACTTTATTCTGGAGGAGTCATCTGCAGATTCGGACGATGCATCTGAGTTTCTAGATCTCGAATTTTTCGACGGCGCTGCAGAAATGTCAGATTTAGCCCAAGCTAGATGAATTCCCCATAAGGAAGGCAAGCGCAGCCGCTGAAATAAATGTGAACTCACATTGTGGTTTCTCAGAATAAATGCTACCCAAAAGAGCTATGGTCATAAAGAAGACCGCAATTTCGATGTTGACGTATGTTGTAGTTGACAGTGACATTGTCGCAGAAGAGATATCTTTAGCTAGGAGTGAGAGATTGCTAATCGAAGAGCCTCCAAACTAGGTTACTAGGTCCGAGACGATTTGCAGTCATGTATGAAAGCGATTTTGGCGGGGCTGGTTGTAACCTGGAGATCTCGAGGTTTTGATCTCACTGTCTAGAGCACTTATGAACCGATAATCTCATCAGGCTTAGCGTATAATAGGAAGCCACAACTCCAAGGGAGGTTTAGTGAATACAGCTTCTACTCAAATAATAAGTGTTGAAAGCAAATACGACTTTCAGCATATTTTTGGGAGGCTTATACGCCGGAGTGTCACAATATTGCTGCAGCTACACGAATTAGGTACAAAACCCCTTACCTTATGCATTGCCCCTTTGGTGACAGGACCTTGTCTAGTGAGCCTATAAGACTGGGCACACCATGCTTATCTAATAAGTTTCTAAGTATTTTTTGACGTTACTCCAGATTCATTTATCCCATATGTTTTCTTAGATTTTTTTACCTTCCTCACGAACCCTTTACAGTCGTTGATATTCTCAATTGATCATAGCTACCCTTCGTGTTTCAATCACAGCCCCATTCTCATACCGCCCACAATGAGCAACATAAGTGCAGGCTACGATGAGATAGAGCCAACCAGCGACAACACAGTCTTTATCAAGCAGAATTCGCAGTCAGCAAGGCTCGCAAAGCCCAGTGGTAATGGCATTCTTGATATTGACTTCTGCCACAACTCTTCCACGCTATCTACATTAAACAAATTCGACGGGACCTCCAATAAAAAACATTTACAATCGAGAAGACTTGCATCTTCTTTGAAGCTTAAGAAGACCAAAACCATCTCTCAATGGATTATTGATCATCAGATTGGTATTTGACATAACCAGACCTTTTTTAATAAATATCTAACTTCGTTCTTAGGGATTTCAATCAACTTCCTTTTCCTTCTTTTCACAACCCACATGTGCTTTCCCAATATTCGCGCACAAACCCGGAAATTTTTTCAACTTTCCTATCACAATTCAAATAGTGGGAATTATGCCCTAGGTCCAAATGACACCTGGATCGTTTTGTATTGGATCGTTGTATTCACAGCATTGCGGGCAATCATGATGGATTATGTTCTGATGCCATTTTCGAAAAAAGCTGGCGTTAAGCGGGTGAGAGATCAGGCAAGGTTCTGCGAGCAGGCATGGCTACTCGTTTACTATTCTGTCTTCTGGACAATGGGAATGGCAAGTCGTTTACTCCTATTACTATGGGGTTTGCATTTCTAACAATCGTAGTACATCATGATAACATCAGACTACTGGCTCAACCTCAAAAATATGTGGACCAATTTTCCTATTCGTGAGATCTCGGGGTTATCCAAATGGTACATATTGGCGCAATACGCATTTTGGATGCAGCAATTCCTTGTCCTACATGTCGAAAAACGTAGAAAAGATCACTGGCAAATGTTTGCCCATCATGTCGTCACTACGCTCCTAATATTCTGCAGCTACTGCTATCATCAAACAAGAGTTGCCAACCTAATTCTCTGCATCATGGATGTAGTTGATCTCTTCTTTCCAGTACCCGCCTCCCAACCCTTTCTCTAATACTTCAGCTAACAAGCCGGTCAGGCCGCTAAATGTCTCAAATACGCCGGCTATGATGTCCTCTGCAACATCATGTTCGGCCTTTTCATGATCGTCTGGGTCGCCGCTCGCCATGTCATTTTCATGATGGCTACCTATTCCGTCTACGCACATAGCGATACCGCTAGTCCACCAGGCTGCTACAAAGGTGAGATGGGATCAATCACAGGACCATTTCCACCACCCGACCGCTACGCACATCTTCTCGAACCCTTCATCCAACCTGAGGGACTGGTATGTTGGACTGGTCTAGTGAAGTGGGGTTTTGTGAATTCACTTCTTTTTTTGCAAGTCCTTACTTTGATATGGTTTTCTATGATTTTGAAGGTTGCACTTAAGGTGCTGAAGGGAGGGAAGGCGGATGATACGAGGAGTGATAATGAAGAGAAAGCAGAAAACGAAAATGGAATGGATGCCGAGAGCGAAGAAACCGAGTCGAAAGGGAATGAAGAACATGATCTCGATACCACTCGGCACTTGGATAATGGACAAGAAATGAAGTCGAAACCATTGGAAGAAATCGGTGCGGAATCCCTCAATCTTCGAGGCAGAACATTACTTGCATCTCAAAACAAACCTAAGAAAAACATTGGATACGTGACCGGAGCCAACGCTGTCAAGAACTAATTCTCAAATTACAGCATTATTTTTTGAGATTAACCTTCAGGGAGGGTATGGTTGAGATGTGAAGGTATCATCCTCATAGAAACACTTCTAGATAACAACCAATTAATACCAATGAACAATACCCACATATCACATTTGTAATATTAATACCAAATCATAATCTAGAGGTGGGCTCTTCCTAGCCCCCAAAAGAATTCCCAGACTATTCACTTCATGTTCTTGTTCGTTTCGCATGTTTGCACCATGCGTGCTTCCATTTCTGTGCCGGCGGAGGCTGCGCAACGTATACCGCAGGGCGGATAATGACTCTGATGGGTAACCTGTGGATAATCCATTGGCAAGGCGGATAATTGAAGAATCTGAACGGGTATTTGTGGATAATTGGCAGGTATCCGTAGATTATTTGCAGATATCTGTAGATCTATAAATTAATGGATATTCGCTTATTTTTGAAGTTATTCCCAAATTATCAAATTTGGACTATATAATTTTATCTACCTGTGGTTTAATGGATTATCCGCAAATAAGCTATATAGGGCGGATTATTTTAAAACCTCAATGGAAGTGAGGCGGTTAATGATTCCAATAGTTAACCTACGGGGCGGGTTATTTATACACAGCCTATGCCGGCGTATGGAATACTCATTCTTGCTTTTTACCCTGCCCCTGCTTTACAAGCCGCAGTCCACGCCCTTCGTGCTAGGCATCATGCAAGCCATTTGAGTACGTGTTCTTGTGTAAGTTCAGATCTTTTCTTACACCGCCAATTCATGATTCTATGCCTCTTCAAAACCATTTGACAGCAGTGACCCCGCATTTGAGACCGCAGACCTATATAGTATGGTTCATTATAACTTGTTTGTTCTCGATCGGTACAAAACTTGTTTCGAGGCGTTCGAGCTAACGATGCACTGACATTGGTCAGTGTGTCCTGCTGAATAGTGTATGATACTGTTTGCTTCACTACGTAAAAACTACTCTACTTTTGGACTGCTCTCATTTTATGCCACCCCCTTTTGGGCCACTCTTTTATATCAAACATTGTCAGGGGGTAATAGTAGGGAATATACCGGATAGGTATAGGTAAGGTATCGGATGTAGATTGCCTATTAATAGAGCTGTATTTGATTGAAACTAATTATATACTCTTTTCATAATTCGGGTATATATTAAATTCTATTCAATTTTTATCTTTAATTTTTGTATTTAATTTTTACATTCAATATTTATATTCAATATTTATATTTTAAGTAAACTTTCTCAAAAAGCCAGGGGTCCGGGGAGCGTAGATCCCTGATATAAACTCGATAACTTAGATAGACTATTCTTAATTAAGAAATAAATCTATTGATTTAAAAGAATATTTAATTGGAAGAAATTATTCAAGTAAATCACCTCAAAAGAATATTAAAAATTGTACCTTCAATTGCATACTATAGAATGATTTTGAGAATCCGATATTCTTAAATTCCTTTTTCCACTTTGGACGCACCTCTCCTAAATAATGCTGTAATCTTCCCAAATCTCCCCGCATGCTGGCCACCTCGATTTAGTTGGATCCTTCCTGTTTTTTACTCCAGAACAACGTTGCAACCTTCTCCACTGCTAAGAACAAGAGTAAGAGCCTGCCTTTCTCGTCCGGATGGTAGTATTTCACAACCCGGCGGCAAATGGATATCTGGAAAGGTCTGCAAAATCCGGACGATGCTGTAGGACGCTTCCGTCAAAGCGAAATCTTCTGAAAATAAGGTCAGCATCTATACTCAATATTCACCCCGAGGTACTTACTTCCTAAGCATATTCGGGGTCCACCATGAAAAGGCATAAAGCCTAGTCCGATGTTTTTTAACCCGTCGTCTTCCCATCTTTCCGGTCAAAACTCGTTGGCGTCGTCGCCGTATATATCTGGGTCTCGATGTATATGGTATGGCGAAAAGACAATGCCCATACCTTTCGGGACGAGCAGAGGTGATAGACCATCAGAACCCCCACCCCGTGGGAGGAAGGTAGTGTTCGTCGCCATTCGCACATTTACTGGGACTACTGCGTAAAGTCTGTTGGCTTGGAGAACATTTTGGTCAGTAAATATCAAGTCCTTGGGGCTAGCTAACTAACTTTCGTTCAGAACATCTCTTAGGTACGTCATTTTATTTATTTGTGCTCTGGTTATGACTTTGCTTTCTCCGATGGTGGCTATTATCTCATCGCGCAATCGTGCAAGTGCTTTCGGATGACGAATCAATAGGTGACTACCCGTTCAATTAGCATCAGCCATAAGACATTAAGTTGGGATAAGCTATTCACAATGCCCAGGTCATTAGACAAGCCGTGGTATCTCTTCCGGCCATGAGAACGTTCATCAGTTGATCGCGTACAAGGACTGGATCTCGGAGCTCTTGATAAAGATCAATGATGAAAGGATGTCGTTTCGATGCTTCTTCCGTCCCATTTTCATTCATATCTTTGAGTGCATGATTGACGTATTGCATGGCATATTTTTTACCCATCGAACATGACTTCTTATAATTAGTCGGGTTATAAAGCCAATGCCATTCTGCGAGACGGACGCGGATCGCTGTAATGAGGCCCGAATGGTTGAAATCTATTTGAAATTGTTCATTATCTGCTGGATCGAGGCCTGCGAAAGGTTCACCGAAGATAAGTGACGTTGTTGTGTTCAGCGTAAATCCGAAGAAGAAAGGCTGCAAGTCCACTATGCCTCTTGCTGAGCTCTTGAGTTCAGCCAGTAGCTTATCGAGAGGGCGTTCAAAAACTTTGAGGTCTTGATACTGCATTCTCACGAACTGTCGTCGCATGATGTTACGAGAATGTCTCCAAGGCTCGCCGTCCTGAGTAAAAATACCTTCGCCGATCATAGGATAGAATCATTCTCGTCGAGAACCAAGTCCATAATCTAAAGAAGAGAAGTGTGAGCAGATTGATTCTAGAGGGAATAAGAACTAAGTTCTGACCTTCAAAATTAGTTATAATTATTGCTTGTACATTTAATGGATCTGTCGTGAAGATTCCGATCCTTCCAAGAAGTTTGACTTCATAGGTTTTGGCCAGTGAATTTTTATGGAAATACTCGGACTGGGCTTTCAAAAAATGTCCCGACATCAAGGCTTCATATTGTATCTTGAAGATATCTAAAGCAAGGGGCCATTTATATGGCAGCCTCTGCTGGGCCGGTAGACAGTGGTGTTTAGCACCGAACCTCTTGTCAGCCTATATTAATGTCAGGAGCGTTCCAAACTTGCTTTTTGAGCTGTCACAACATACATTATCTTGTCGTCGTTTCTGGATATATTTGTAAGTCAAACTCGTGATTAGGAATGCTACGAGTGCTATGCAGAGCCTGAATGAAGATGCAGTACCATTGCTGTTGACAGTAACTTCGTAGGTGTCCATGATGTTAGATTTCAGAAAGCTGATGTGATGAGACAGATGAATTTGATGAAATGACGATGAAGATAAATCAAGATGATTGATCACTCTTATAAGATAGAGATAGACAGATAGATAATGAGAAGATTTATAAAGTATAGAAAAGAAATTTGAATATATTTTTTTTCAAAAGAAGATACAGCTAAATAGGAGTCGAACTTTCTAGTAGATGTTTAGGGTTTCGAGTACCCAAATCTTACTTTTACTCCGTATTAAAGATCATAGTAATAATTAGGTATTGGATAATGAAGACTAAAATCTGTGAATTGACCTTTTCCTAACGAGAGAAGTGGATTATGGCATGCCTTTTTAGTTGTATTTGTACAGCCGATGCTCGATGTCATCCCTTTAAGGATTTTGGAATCACATTCCTGACTTTATTTTGAGACATAAGGGAGGCACTCTACATTTTGTGTAACGATAAATTGGTTGCCATTGGATATGCCCTTGGCATAAACGCCAATTCACATCACCGAGTGAAACTTGTAAAACCTCCCTCAATTCAATATCAGCCAATATTTATCGGTGGGGCAGCCAATGATCATTGAAAGTTTCATTCTTCTTTAGGAACCATGGGTGTGAAATGAAGGAGGGTATATACAAGAGGATTTCTTGGCTTGAGTATTTGAAGCAAACACAACTTGCGGGCCGAGTAAGAATTGTTACCATAAATTTTCACGCCTTTACAATCATATGAGAATTATCTAAGGACTATGAGACTCATACGAAAACACTATCGTTTCAATTGATTCTAGATTGTTCCTTCAAACATCAACACAACGTATCGTCCGTCCTATCGCGATTTTACCAACTTGAAATCCGCATATTCGTCTTTATGGATGTCGCTACTGGGGTCATAGGACTTCTGGATGTTTGCTTTCGGGTGGGACAATATCTTTACTCACTGAAGAATTCGGTTGCCGACATTGAGAAAGATTTGACAGCTTTACAAAAAGAGATTGATTCTATCCTATCTGTTCATACTTCTCTTGAAAGAATTTGGCTAGCTCATCACAAATCTATACCTGGAAGACCTCGACCGGATGCAGTTCAGGCTTCAAACTTGTGGGATGCTGTCAGCAAGAATCTCAGTGATGCTAAGGCATTCGTGCTAGAATTGGAAACTCTACTCAAGAAGATCATTGGTGAGAAAAAAGACAAGCACGAAGATGCATCATCACATGAAGAAAGCAACACTACTAAGAGTGAAGCTTTCCCGAAATTTGATGGGCTTAAAAGGACTCTCAAGCTGCAATTCAAAGAGCAGAATTTGCGTCAGCTACAACGAAAACTTAGAAATTGCCAAGATAATCTTCAGACTTTGTTGATTGCTCTAAATCTGTCCGTACATTCCTGTTTGTCAAATATCATATCTAACCATGTCTAGACTATATACAACTAGCACACGTGATGCGACAGACGTTTCCTTCAATCACCTATCCGATAAAATTGATGAGGTCGAACAACTTCAATTCCAGCTGAAATATAGTCTGGACACATTGAAACCTCGGTTAGACGAAGTATCTGGCAATGACAACGTAAGTGATTATGTTTCCTAAAAGCGACTTGTTCTAATTCTAGTAGCTTCACAGTACTATCAATTCTGCCGCCGCGGTTGCATCGTCGATTCGATTCAACAAGCACTTTTATATTCCCCAGAATGTCAGCAGTATATTTACTGGAAGGGAGTCATTGCTGGAAGAACTCAAACACGCGTTTGAGATTTCGTCACCATTGGAACGGAATCACACTCAGCGACGATTTGTGATTTACGGCCTTGGAGGTTCAGGCAAGACACAATTCTGCTGTAAATTTGCGCAGGATAACCGAGAAAAGTAAGAGCCTAGCACAATAGGGGTAAAATAAGATCATGAGAATGATTGTGCATCAGTATCTGAGACGATTGGATGTTTATGTGTTTTGAAGCATGGGCTAATAATAATTTTAGCTTTTGGGCAATATTCTGGATAGATGGTAGTTTTCGGGAAAGTGCACGCCATACATTTTCGGATATAGCCAACATTGGAAAAGTCGAACCAAATGAGCGAGCAGCAAAGAGTTGGCTCTCAAGTCTCGTACGGCCGTGGCTTCTGATCATCGATAATGCTGATGAGCGAAATATGTCCATAGAGGAATATATTCCAGCGGGTGAACGTGGCTTTATCCTAATAACTACGCGCAATCCTTCAAATAAGGTTTATGGAACTTTGGGTCGCCGCTTCTACACCTTTGAGAGGTTAGAAACAGAAGAAGCAAGCGATCTACTATTGAAAGCAGCAGAACAGCCTAGCCCATGGAGTATAAATGTCCGAAAATCTGCAGCTAGTATTGCGACAGCTCTTGGCTTTCTACCGCTGGCACTTTTACATGCTGGAAAGGCCATCATGGATGGTCTTTGCTCGCTCGATAATTATCTAGATAATTATGGTCGAAGTTGGATTAGGATTCGACAAAATTCATATTGCACTCGAGATCAGAATTCTCGAATGACTCCTGATGACCAGAAAGTGAATATGAGCATTTATTCTACATATGAAATTATATATATTGGACTCGAGCACAGAGACGGAGAGGACTCCAGAGACGCAGCGGAACTTCTCAAAATGTTTTCTTTCTTGTACCGAGAAAACATTGAGTTTATTATGTTAGTCGCAGCAGCTACCAATCCACGAATAGAGAAGAAGCTACAGCAAGCTACGTCAAAGGAGAAGTCAATTGTACCCAAGAAACGTCCGACATGGAGACAAACGCTCCGAGAATGGGCGATAGCATCAATGGAGCCCATTATGAGAGATTGTGAACGTCCAGCCCTACCTTCTGCGCTTCAAGATCTTAATGGGCTCGAGAGGACGGATGCACGTATCAGTTTACAATAGGGTACAAGGCAATTGGCAATGAAGATACTAAGTAGGCTTAGGGAGCAAACAGGATAATGGGTGTAGAAAGGTTGTTTTTGCCTAAGGGCAATCTTTTCAAAGGATACTGAGACTGACATCTTGTATTTGGGAAAGCATGGTAAGAATTGGTTACTTTTACTTATATTTGTATTCTCACTGGATACACTGTAACATACTCAGATTTGCAAATATAATATTATTCCTGCCGCATTTCTCACCAGGATGCAGAACAGACCCCACTAAAGGGGTTGATAAAGAGGAAACAGCTTTAGCCTTTAAAGCTCGGTGGGCTACTCTCCCCTCGACAGATGTCACGATTTTCTCAGACGGCTCAGAGAAATACGTGGATGGAGACCACGTAGTGGGATACGGATACGCCATTTACCAAAATGGGCGGCAGCTAACAACAGGACGCGGCTCGATTAATCCACTCTCGCATTTCTTCGATGCAGAGGCTGTTGGAGCTTGGAGTGGGCTAGAACAAACCATGAAAATGTCCCCGGAAATTACGTGTATTGATAGTACATCAGTTATCTGGTGCCTCCGTGGTAATGCGTCTAACTCTTCCCAATGGGCATTTCTCAATTGCCAAGAGGCAATGCAGAAATATGACGTTGGAATCCGCCGGGCACCAGGGCACACTGATGTCGAAGGCAATGAAGCGGCTGACAAGCTAGCCGACCTCGGAGCAGAATGCACTAGCTACGATACAGGCTTGCAGCCGAGCCTACGATCAGTGGGATCAGGTCGATCATGCGCGGGCAACAACGAGCAGCACAAGCTGAATGGTGGGCTAAGGCTAGCCATAAGCTCTCGGCAAGCTACAAGAAATAGCATCTACAATATGCAGTTAAATCTCTTCCAGAGCTCCAACTGCCCTGACATATACTACACCGTCTTCTTGCAATACGCTCTGCTCATAGCGATTTTGCATGGTATCACCGAAAATTAAAGCACAATGATGCATTATTAGAATGCATATGTGGTCAAGAAAAGACACCCTTACATCTAGTTTTCGGCAATGGCCAAATCGACTACGAACCCGACCCTCCACAACGCAAAAAGGGATCGACTACCTTGCACGCCTTATAGCGAAACCACTAGATTTTGTGAAGCTCCTGAAGATTATAAAGTTCTATACAACAGTATGCATCCGCTAGCGGGCCGGCTACTACTTTACATCTTCCTTTCTTTTTCTTTCTTTTCTTATTTGGATTGAGGTTCATCGGTTTATTTTTGGGGACTTGCAGAAATCAGAGGCCAGTAGTTTCTAAAATGTGATTTTCCGCCATGTGACCTTTTGTCATATGGCCCTCTGTTTTCTACGTATTTGTATCGTGCAGTTTTCTCTAGACCCTTGTGCCCAAAAAGAAAAAGATCCAAATTCCCCTTACCTCCCCAAAAAACACCTCAAAATGCTAATACCCAGTTGCTTCCCTTATGCATTTACCTGTTCCTTCGTCCCCAGATGGTCGATTGCCGTGTTGAACGCCATGATCATCCCATCGTACATTATACTATGGTCGTGGAATGTGCCGGTAAAGATCGCTCCATCTCTGATTGGAAAAAGAACATCGCGGAGTTCGCAAGCCAACAGTTTGAGGTTCTCGAACTTCGGCGCAAACTCCACGATAATGTTCTTAAATCTATTTTTGTCTATATCCCCCACTTTATTCCGAGCAATTTCTGTATATGTTCCAGTATACCAACCTCGCAGTATATTTGTCTTCGCTCCCATCAACTTATTGGGTTTTTCTCTGCCCGTATCTTCGTAGCCATATCGAATGCACATCCATACGAAGACGTAAAAAAATGACTCGAGGTCGTGCCGGTACATGTGACCTTTGCCTTCAAGAACCTCGATCGCCATAAACTGCATTGTGCCAGTCCGATGACGAGCCCTACTTGGCATACTATCCAGCTCCTTTGCCAAGTCCAAGTCAATTAATCTTCCTTTCGGATCACCTTCAACAGGAAGCTCAGTGATGATGATGTTATTTTCGGAGATATCCCGATGTAGAATCTTTCCATCCTCTAATAGTGATCTATGGCCTCGAATAGCATCGCGTAGCACCTCTAAAAGCTCTCTAACTGATTGATATTCGCAAAGAGGTCGTCCAGCCGGTGAAGTTACCAAACAGTAGTTCACTCGATTGTCGTACGTCTCACTTTCGCAATCCGTGAAACTGTCGACTTCGGTTTCTTGAATACAATCAACGTTATTCCGCTGCCATTTATTCCGGCAATCGGCCAGACTATCAACTACCGGTTCTTGAATACTGTGAGCACCGATTACATCTAACTCGCCTTCTTTAGTACGCATATTCATCCCGCTGGCATAACTACCATCGGATTTAGATCTCTTCAGTCTGCTCCCCGGTTCAAGTCTTTCATTTTTTTTTCTTTTCTTTCCAGAGGAAAATGTACTTGCACCAATTCCTAGACCCTTCAAGCGATTCGAACTATTCCCTGATCTTCCTCTGAGACTTGATTTAGAGTACGCCCGACTGGATTCCGGACTGCCGTCGACCCAAGAAGCTTTGCTCGATAGCTTTCGTGGCCTTCCGAATTTCATATCTCGTCGGAAATGCGAAATAGTATCCGGATCACCGTCAATAACAATCTGCTCATGATTGAACCATATAGCAATGCTTGTAACTCCCCTCTCTTTGGCCAACTTCAAAAGTTCTCCCTCCCGTTGCCTTTTATCAGACGGCCAAGCAAACTTGACCACATACTCCCATTCCGTAGAATCGCTCCTCCTTCCTCGATAACATGTTGTTCCACGGCACACTATCGCTTTTGTCGAAGCGATTGGCTTGTCCTCCAAAGAAATTTTCACATCTTGTGCCACGATATACTTGCTGTTGCCATCGTGCTTAATGAATGTATTCAACCCTAATTCGGCGTCCATCATTAATACATACCCAACAATAACCCTAATGAATCGCTCAGGCTCTTTGTGTATATCGAACTTCTCAGAGTTGTACGAGCCAGATCTGTCGAACATCCAGAGTCGCATCATACTTCCGCAGATCGTAAAACCAGGGACGAATCGTCGCTCCGGTTGACTTCCGAACACCTCACGTGCATACCCTGCCAACTGTACCAATGTTTTATTAGTGCTATCCTCATCAGGATTCTGTTTATGTTCCCCAATAACAAGTACATTTGACCAATCGTGCTCGTCATCTGGCAGGACAGCGTCGGCGGATGTGAGAAAAATGTCAAGTTTGCGTTTAGCCTCCGAGCCCCTCAACACTTTGTTCGCCGATGTGTAATACCTGCGGCCAAGTCCGCTGAGAAGAGGGCTATGTAATTCCTCGAACCAACGAAAAAATAGATCTTGACGTGAAGGCTCTGGCCACCCGCTCCAACGGCTTTCTGAATATTGGGCCCTCGATTGTTCGTAGATATCCCTCGCGTTATTTGTCCAGGACTTCCCTATGAAGTATCGTTCGTAGAAGCCTCCGACATCATAATAGACTCGCCCAATAAGCTCCTCGAGTATTCGCTGATCAACTTCGTCGTGTGTCTGTTCAACCCCTGTCTGAGAAGCCGAGCTGGATCGAAGCGGCGTGTCGAAAACGGCTTTCTCGAAGGCAGTCGGTGGTGTTACTCGTTTCGGGCTGGTGGTTAAGATCAGGTTGAACACGGCATGCCATATCTCCACGTCAGGTGCGTTGTTAACAACCAGTTCCACCAAAGGGATTGTTGACTTGATGTCGAAATCTCTGGAGGCAACTTTAGATCCAAGGCTGAATAAATCTGCACGTAGACGAGTTTTGCGATCGATCGGCGAACATAGGATACGAGCGGCCGGGAAGGTCTGCAAGGCCACAATAAGATCAAGGACCAGGTCTTATATATGTATTAGCAAGATAATTATTTGCTGGATAGCGATACTAACCCGAGGCAGATTCTGCGGAAAGGATGTCCTCAATAACACGAGATGATTCAAACTGGCGACGGAAAGCAACTAATCCTTCTTTGATAGGATGGCTATTGATTATCTCTGCTTCTTTGGTAGCGTCCATAATAGAGTAGGTATATCATAAAACCTAGTAGAAATGACAGAAGGAGGGCGGCGCGATCTCAAAGCGTAAAGGGAGAATTGAAGACGCGATGAGAAAGGGCGAGGAAATGAATTGATTGATTGATTAGATTGATTGATTCAATTTACCCGGGTAACGCCCGTTCTGGTAGCCTCAAGGCTGTTATGCAGGCTTACGTAAGACTTGATCTTCCGCCACACTAGGTGCAGGAATTAACTGTGCAGAGGCCATCAATGTTTAAACTCAGTGTATTTACAGGATATGATTACGTAAGACATACCGATGAGGCGAAGTCAAAAAAGGTCCAGCGCCGGAATAACCTGTCCCTAAATTTAGCTTTCTTTCGAGTTGGGCTATACCTATACCCGTTGCTGCTGAAAGGACAGCTTGCACAGTATTAGAAGATTCAACGACGCCTATATCTACGTGCGTTGGTTCGAAGAGCTGACGAAAAGCGCAGAGCCCGTCCTTGATGGGATTACTGCTGATAATGTCTAGATTGGAGGTATTGGCCATTAGAAAATAGACTTTAGCAAAGGTAGAGGATATAAAGAGGATATAGAGGCCGACCTTATGTGCGAGAGTAGAGATTGGACCTACCATGGGATGCGATGTTTACTGCAACTAGCTGGTTGGTGGTGTGTTTAGGTAAGGTATCGGAGCTTAGAGAACCTCCTAGGATCATAGCCGGATTTCCGTTTAGCCCAGTTTATTTAACACCATCTTGCATCGGACTTTATGTCAACAAAGATATTGATAAATTCAAAACCTCGTTCAACTGCTTTTATCAAATCATATATACATTAGCTTAGCGTTACACTAATAGATTATCTATTCTTATCTTTCTATTCTACAATCTATATTCTTTTTCATTTAAATACATTATACATTATACATCTTTCTTCTACCTTCAAATATAATCGATTTATAATTAAAGCAAATACCCTGAAATTATCGAAGCTTACCCTATACCTGACCTTACGCCCGAATATCCGCTTGACGATTTACCTCCCCCTATCCCCGAATATCCATTTATTCATCCATCTATTCATCCACCTGTTTATTTATTTATCCATTACTTTATCTACAAATCGATATAGTTATATATAAACAACAACCCTCAAAATTATAATTATCTTCTTATTTAAAAAAAACATTACTTCCTCAAAAACGATTTATATTGTTACGAGGGTAGCCGTCTAAATCATGTGGAAGTGTTCTAGGCTCTCGAGGTAGATTTATAACTAAATGTCAAGCAAGAACTTAAATAATGATAATAATGAATATGCTATTTATAACTAATAGTAAAGTATACTAAATGATTGATTTTAAGCACAAAACTTTATACAAAGGAAATCCATTTTGATTATATAACTCTTTGTCTCTTTCGGATAATTAGGATAGCTGAATGTTCTTGAAATGCTATTATTCCAAAACTGTCTATTATATAATATACCCGAAGCTTTCCTATTTGTATATTTTGATAGTATATATATATATAATTCTAAAATGATTATAATTATATATTAATATAATCGAATCCTATTTTATTTGTATATAGCCCAAGTTTATACAAATACATCAATTGTTATCTTTGTAATATTATCCCTTTTCTAATTTAATATTAATCCTAAACATTTATATTAGTATATCCTTTTTCTTTTTTAAATGATTATATGCTTCTTTTCTTTTTTTGTTATACCTTCTTCAATTATTAATAAAAGAAAAGAACAGATTTGTTTCATTCATTTTGTTAAACAGAAAGGTTTCGAAATACTTTTATACTCATTATACGAATATATAGATTGCAAATATATTGTTTCGCCCTTTGATTTTTCGTAATATAATGAATGTATTCGTAATAATAAGAAATGCGATGTTTAAGGTCTGTCTGAAAGTGATTGGGAAAGTCTATCCCGATAAAAGGAATGATTGGATCAAAAGGAGGAAGAGGTTATAATTAAAATTCTGTATTTGCGAAAACAGAAGTGTTTTCTATTGAAGTATGAATTCGAAATGCTTCGTTATAGTTTACGGATTTTTAATGAATTAGTAAAAATGGAAGAGAAGGAAAAGTTGGAAAATGAATATATAAAGAAGGAAAAGGAGCAAGCAGATATTGGTTCGTTAATGCTTGTTGAGGCTAGTTCGAATATATTGAACGATTTTGACCTTTTTTCTTTTTTGAGTCCTTTGGATCTTTCGTTGCCTTTATAGTCTGATACCGAGTTCGAGGCTTTATTGATAGATATAGATACTTCAAATGGAATGTCTATAACTTTTCAGGACAATTAAGATTTTTTTTGAGTTCCTATATGTTTTCTGAATGTGAATAGTCCAATCATTTGATCAAATATTTGACTTTGTTTCTGATATATTTACAATTTAGTATTGTTTCAATATTGTATATGATATTAAAGTTGATTAATTCGATTTCTATTATTGATGTATTAGATGTTTCTAATAATGCTTTCTTAAAGAATGAAATATAAAATACTGAATGAATATTCATTGTATATGATAATTTCAATTTATAATTGATTGGTCCTATTACCTTATCGATTTTGAATAATCCTAATTTCTTATAGTCTAGTTTATCGTTTGATCGTTTTGTTTATATATTTCTTCAAATAAAATAAACTTTATCTTTTTCTTTAAAAGTAGGTCCTATACTTTTTGATTCGTTGTAATACGATATTGTTCTTAAAGCAATGAATTGTAAATCTAAAGAGAATTGTTTGTAAAGCTCCTTGATTTCTATGATATCTTTTATGGTTTTGTTTGTATTCGTATTTTGCGGCAATAATGATTTGTAAACCAATAAGTTGAACCCAAAGTTAGTGTATGTTAATATTACTTTTGTGGTTTCCGTCTCTAATATATTATATATAAATTGCGCCAAAAATAATAATTTAACCTAATTGTTTTATTTGTAATTGATATAATAACGAAAATAAGTTTTTATTGTTTGATTTAATTGTTTTGTTTAATTATCTATTTGTAGATGGAAAGTTATTGAAAACTTTCTTTTGATTCCAAATAATACTATAAAGATAGATCAAAACTTCAATGTAAATAATTTGTCCCTATTTAAAATAATCTTATTTGGTATATTATGAATGCTAATTATATTCTATATAAATATATAAACAAGATCGTCTATTATCCAAGTTTCACAGAATGATATTATATAAACAAATTTGATTAATTTATCTATTATCATTAATATAAAGTTATATTCCTTTTGAATAACCAGATCCTTGAATAATGATAGTTTCATTACAAAATCCCAAATAATAGATTTCCAAAATTGAATAAATAATTCGGGGGTTTTGAATTGATTATAAGAGGTATGCCGAACAGCTTTATTCCTTATACAAATATCGCAATTCTCAATTATATTCTCAATTATAATCTTTATCTTTGGAAAGTAGACTTCTTTTTTTATTCTTGCAAAGGTTCTTGTGATACCTTAATGCTTATAAATTAGTAGTCTATATTGTTTTGTAATATAATCCTTAATTAGATTAAAAGGTATATAAAGTTTGTTATGAAAATAGATGAACCCATTTTCTGTAGTGAATCCTCTTTCTAGATTGTCTGGTATAATTAGGATTCTTTTAATTATAATATTTATCGTATATTCTGTTTTTATAATATCCTTGATAATATTATAATTTATTCCTGAAATAGCAATAAATTGTGGTTTATTGTAAATTAAAGCATCGTTATCCTATTTTAGTATTATATATAATTCGTATGTTTTATTTTGTAAATATTTTGGTTTTTGGCTGAAAACATTTGCCCTAGCATTTTCGTTTCCTTTGATATATAAAATTCTGAAGTTATAGATGGTTATAATTTCTGATTATCGGATCTATTATCGATTTAATTCTTTTGTTGTAATGAAGTAAACCAAGTTTTTATGATCTGTATATATTTATATTGTATATTTCGATCCTTTCAAATATATTCTTTATTCTTTAAAAGCATCTATTATCGCTAGTAATTCTTTGTTGTATATTTTGTAGTTTAATTCAATTAACGATAGTTTGTATGAATGGTAAACAATTAATTGTTATTTCTTGTTTAAGCCTGATTGGCTGAATATTGTGTTTATTGTGTAATCTGAGAAGTCCGTCTTTATAATTATAGGTAATTCTGGATCAAAAGTCTTGAGAATTAGTTCTTCTACAAATACTTTTTTAAAACATTCGAATATTGTTTGTATTGCTTTTATTCATCGAAATTCCCTTTGATTCTTTTTAATGATCTCGATTATTGAAGCAGTTATTTTCGAATAGTTCTTAATGAATCGTTGGTAAAAGTTGGCGAATCCCAAAAAGGATTGTATTTCCTTTATATTCATCGGTAATTCCCATTCTTTGATTGTTTTTACTTTGTCAGAATTCATTTTGAGATTTTTGGAGAATATAATATAGTCTAGGAATTCTATCTTTATAATATGAAATTCATATTTGTTGGGTTTGTATTAAAGATTTGTTTCTTTTAAAAATTATAAAACATTGTGAATATCCTGAATATATTATTCTTTTGTTTCTGAAAATACTAATATATTATCTAGATAATATATATAATATATATCTAAATATTTTCTTAATATATTGTTGATCAAATATAT
>NGKH01000007.1:575444-588078 GCA_002162575.1 Sclerotinia glacialis | reverse complement strand
TATATATAATATATATCTAAATATTTTCTTAATATATTGTTGATCAAATATATATATATTATTAATATATTTATTAAACCAAATAATATTATTTGATATTTGTATAATCTATAACAAGTTCTGAATATTGTCTTTTATTCCTTATCTTCCTTCATTCTGATTAAATGGAATTTGTTTCGAAGATTAAACTTAAAGAAAATCTTGGCTTTTCCCAATCGATCCCTCAATTCTGTAGCTAATAAAAATGGGTATTGATCTTTGATTATTATATCGTTGAGTTTGTGATAATCTATACAAAACTTCTTTGTATTATTTTTCTTTGATATAAATAATATAAGGCTAATTGTTTATAAAATGGATTCTTTGATCTATTCCTTTTTTAATATATCGCCAATATAATCCCTAAACATCCCTAAATCAAAAACTGATATCGAATAAATTGAGCTGAATAAAGACATTTTGCCTTCCTTTAATACTATCTTGTGATCTTATAGTTTATATTCTGGTAAAGCGTTATGATCTTTTCTTTCTTCGAATAATTTCTTATACTTCTGGTATTGTATCGGTATTAATGTTTTGTTTTGTTTTGTTTCGTTACAAAGATGATTTCAAACAATTTCTTTTGTTTATTCTTTATTTATATAGAAGATTTATTTTTCTTCATTATTAATAAAAGATCTTGGATTTGATGTTTTATATCAATAATACTGTTCGCCTTCAATTTTCTTCCGCATATATTCAGCCTTATTGGCTTTAGTATATCTTGTCGATCGTTTTTCTTCGGAAATGATATAGTTTTTGATGATCAATCAATTTGGGGGTTATATGTCTTCAATTATGGCATTCCCAAAATGATCTATTGATTCTCTAATAAAACAATATCGAATTGAATAACCTTTTTATATTGGATTATATTTATTTACAATAGATAAGTCTTTTGCGAAATCTTTCTGTTCAATCTAACTAATTGTTTATCAATTAATTGCAATTGATATAGTTTCTATTTTGTTTGAAATTGTACTCCCAAATACTTTATAATTCCTAATATAATAAAATTTCTTGTGATTTCTGAATTTATTATAGTCTGAATTGTTTGTTTGTTTATTTTTGTATTGTAGTAGATCTGATCTGTTTGTCCTACAATATTCAATTGACCTTGATCTTCTTTATAGATCTTGATTGTTTTTCCCTTTTTATAAGTTCTCTTTATTTTCTTTTAAAGGAATCAGTTTGTGGCTTTTTTGTTTGATAGATGAATTCTGCAAATTTCATTGTAATATACTGTCCAGTTTATAATGGCATATTTAGCTATCTGTTTTTTTGATAGTGATTTTCTTGGTTTTGTTTCGATAAAAGAAGGGGAGGAAATTTGTAGATGTTCCAATTCATATCGATTTATAATATTCAATTCTTTTTGGTTTTGAGGCATTATATCGATTTCCTTTTGATGTTCCTTTCGTTTGTAATTATTATTTTTGATTGAATATGAAGTATATAATTGGAATATAAAGATAATATTGAGTTGTTTTTTGCCGAACTTTTTATAATAACCTTCTTTTGATGATCTTTTGTTTCGGCAATCTTTGGTTTGATGGCCTGGTTTACTATATTCAAAATATAGTTTATCTTTGTATCTTCATTCTACCTTTTTTTTAAATAATTTGTCCTTGAACATTATATCTAATTGTATTAGTTCTCTATAAGATTGTTTGTTTTCTCGAAGTCTTCCTTTATTCTTATAATACTTATTATAATCTCAATTTCTATAAAAATTAGAAGATCAATGTTCTTTTTAATATTTATAAAGTATTTTATTTGCTTTAATAGATTCCTTAATTAATTTGTTTAAATCTTCCCAAATACAATTGCGATTTAGTTCGAGCCTGACTTCAAATTTGAGTTCTTTCCGATAATGATTCATTATTGTATTCTCTTTCTATTCAATGGTATTTATATACCTCCTGAATTTCACAATGTATTTGATTACTGACCTTGTTTGTTTGAGATCATAAATCTTGGATTCAATATCATGTAATTTATTGATATTCCTGAATATTCGTCGTATTTCTTTTTTGAATTCTTTGAATCTCCCAAAGATAATTTGAATCGGGTATATTCGCTTTTTAAACTTATTCAAGTTGATAAAATAATCTTTGAGATACAATTGGATTTATTTAATAGTTTCTTCTTTAAGATAAAATACAGTCTAGATGTTTTTATCAACATTATAATTGAACTTATCCTGATTGAATTGGAAATAAATCTCAAGTTGAAACAAGAAGGTTTCTAACTCTTATCGATTGCTTATAAACCGGTTTGATAAAGCGATTTTAAGAGTTTCGATAATAATGATTTCCTTGGGGTCTTTGATACCTTCTATAACAATATCTCCATTCTTATCGATATTTTCAGATGTGACCTAACTGATCGTAACAAAGTTGCTAGACTATAATGTTTTGGAAAACATGATATCATTACTTATCGAATCAATACTTAAAGCAATAATGATGCTCAAAGTGTTACAAGGGTAGCCATCTAAATCATATGGAAGTGTTCTAAACTTTCAAGATAGATTTATAATTAGGCATCAAACAAAGATTTAAATAATGATAATAATGAATATACTATTTATAACTAATAATAGAGTATACTAAATAATTGATCTTGAATACAAAGTTTTATACAAAGGAAATCCATTTTGATTATATAGCTCTTCGTCTCTTTCGGACAATTAGGATAGCTGAGCACTCCTGAAGCGTTGTTGTTCCAGAGTTGTCCATTATATAATACGCT
The DNA here is from genome assembly GCA_002162575.1 of Sclerotinia glacialis. Taxonomy (NCBI): domain Eukaryota; kingdom Fungi; phylum Ascomycota; class Leotiomycetes; order Helotiales; family Sclerotiniaceae; genus Sclerotinia; species Sclerotinia glacialis. Next base: position 585,285 of record NGKH01000007.1, on the reverse strand, counting down.
CGAAGCTTTCCTGTTTGTATATTCTGATGGTATATATATATATAATCCTAAAGTGATCATAATCATATATTAATATGATCGAATCCTATTTTATTTGTATATGGCCCAAGCTTATACAAACACATCAGCTGTTACCTTCGTAACATATATCCAAAAATAGGAATATCGAATTAAAACAATTATTTTCTTTACCAATTAGTAATATTCTCGACAAAAAGATATGTTATTTTTGTTTTAATATATTACAAAACTAATTCAAATCAAATCTTTACAAATTAAAAATCAAAAATATAAACAAATATAAAAAAACGAAAACACTTCTTTTTTTATTATTGTTTTATTTCAAAAACGATTATAAATATCTTTTTTAAGATTTTCTATTGAAGATACAATCAACGAAAATATAACGATTGATATTAATGAAAAAGATATCGATTTATTTAAATATTATTGGACAGACTTTAAAAGGGTTGTATATACAATTAGTTAATAATAAAGATCTGGTATTTCTATTTAACTTCCTCTTTTATACGAAAGAGGATTTACTATTTATAGGAAACTATTATCCCTTTGTCTATATACTAGGCCAACGAGCCGGCCTGTATGCCGGAGCGAAGGAATGTAGTTTATATACATTCGTAAGCTAGTGTTCCGACAATTTGGGAGTACAATTTCAAGTGAAACAAATCTTATATCAATTGTAATTAATTGATAGATAATTAATTGGGTTAAATAGAAAGATTTTGTAGAAGATTTATTTGTTGTAGATGAGTATAATTCTGTTACGATAGGTAATATGATATAACTACTTATATAATGGACCCTGTATATTATATATAATAAAATAAAATTCATAAAGAATTTAAATCCAAAACCTTAAAAGGTTCTAAATACTCCAAAATATGAAAATCTATATATAAAAGAATAGAATTCCATTACAATATAGAGCTTTGTATTTAAAATCAATCATTACTTTTATAATATAATTACAAAAATAACAAATCAATTATTATATAACTTTATCGATCATCTACTTATAATTTAATCTAAATCTATTTTGTATTTAGAACTTTATAATTACTTTTATATAATCAAAAGGCTATTCTTATAATACTTTAAATACCTTTATTGCTTCAAATACTGAATCGATATCAATTGTTCAATATGACGATTATTGATAATATTCTAAGAGAGAATTAACCAGAAAATATACCTTCGATAAATTAAACAATCGATATAGATAGCGATATTGTTATAGAGGAACTTAGAGATATTATAATCAACGAAACCCTTAAGATAACTTTACTTGATAAGTATACTGGGAATCGATAAGAACTTGAAATATTTCTATTACAATTTAAGATATATTATAAATTTAACAAAAATAAATTCATCATTGGTTCAGTTAAAAATGTATAAGCTATATTATACCTCAAAGAAGAAACATCTAAATGGATTCAATCTTATTTACACAATTATTTCGAATATAGAAACTTAGATTGTATATAATCAATCAAAACAATCTTTAATATCTTTAATAGATTTAAAAAAGAGATTCGAAGAATATTTGATAATGTTAATGAAGAAAAAGTAATTGAGGAAAAGCTATTTAATATTAAGCAAATAGGATCAATTATCAAATATACTACAGAATTCCGACGATATACAAAAATGATGGGATGGGACTCGGTAGTTATTATGAGCCATTATTGTAAAGGATTTAAACCGGAAGTTAGATTGGAATTCGACAAGTCATTTGTAAGTAAGGATTTGAACGATCTAATTGAGGAATCTATCGAATGTGATGATTGATTTTATAAGTACAAGACGAGTCAATGAATCTATAAATCTCAAGGAGATCGAAATCAAAGGAAATACCGAAAGAACAAAGGAAGATAATATTACAATCTATAACAATATAAAGATCTTATAAAGTTAAATGCTATTTATAAAATATTAATCCAAAATGATCCTGAAAAGAAGTAATGATACAATAACAAACTATACTTTGAATATAGAAAAGCAAATTATCAAACAAGAAATTATCGAAGTAAAGACAATATCAATATAGGAAGAAATGGATATTAAAAAAAGAAGTTCGGTAAAAGCTAATTTAACACCATTTTTATTCTTCAATTATATATAATCAACAAAGTTGATTTATTTACAAATCAATTATTAATATATATTAAAGAAGGATCCAAACAAGATGAGTTCGAAGAAGAAACTGAGAATTTATAATAGATTGAAAGAGAATTTAGTTAAGGAGAGCTATGGATTATTCAAGAAATTGATGGATAGAATCGATGTATTTAGAAGTTCGGAAATACAGATGACGGAACCTTTAATAAGGATGCCAATGTAATCAATGTTCAAATAAGAAAAATTTATAAAGTACGATTCATCGATAAACATTGAATTTGTTACGGGGACAGCCTCTTGGTTATACAGAAATGGCTATAGAGTTCTGAACATAAGGTAGATTTAAATTAAACTTCAAACAAATAATCGATAAGATAATATAATAACTGATTTGTTATTTTTGTAATAATATTATAAAAATAATGATTGTTCTTAAACACAAAGCTTTATATTGTAATAGAATCTTATCCTTTTATATAAATCTTCATATTTTGGAGCTCTTTGGAATCCTAACTCCCAATACCCTCTTTGGAGTCCTGGCTTCTGAGCGCTCCCTCACGTGACTTTTATCATATAATATAATGTTACCTGTTGTAACAGAATTCTATAGTATAGAATTATTATTGATATATCTTTTATTAAAGGGATTAATTATAAATATATGGAATACCCAGGAATTAATGAAATATAGGAAGTCTTTTATCATTATCCAAATGTGAAAATCGAGAACAATGATGTTTTCCTATATAAGAAAGTAAACAATGAATATCAATTCACAATTCAGATTATAATATTATTACTAATAATAAAAAATCTATTAAGAATATAGGATAATATTATATCAATAATAATCTAAAAGTATATATTTAATAATAAAATAAGAAAATATATAGATATTACAAAATTATTAGATGAAGAAGATAGATTACAAAACTTTGTGTTTTTAAACAATAATTATTTATATTCACAAATTGATCAAAATCAATTAAATACAACAAACCAGGCAGTACAGATTTATTGCAAAACTAATATAAATAAGCAAATAATCCAGATTATAATAAATTTAAAAATTATAAGAAATTTTATAATACCAAAAATTATAAAGTATTTAGGAGTATAATTTCAAACAAAATCGAAACTTTACCAATTGTAATTAATTGATAGACAATTAACAAAAATTGATAGTATAATATTGTAGAAGATTCAATCAATATTGATAAGTATAAATCAATATAAAGAATTTATTTAGTTTGATATTATTTTATTTGAGAATCAATAAATCATTTTAAGAATATTATAATTGAAGGTATACAACTTTATTATTAATTGATCTAAAGAAACTGTGAATTTCGATCAATGTATAAATAATTATAAAGAATTGCAAAAAACATTTACAAAACAGAATATATATTAAAGAAAATTAAAAGCAAACAATACCGATAATATAAGATATTTAGTCCAGGATCCCTTTTAGAAGAATATACCCAAACAGTACCAGAAATATACAAGAATCTTCGAAGAATCAGAAACCCAATGTGTTTTATTGGAATATAAATTATAAAATTACAAAATAGTATTGAAGAAAGACAAAATACCAATATATACCTCAATCTATATAATATCAATCAATAAATTGAGGATGCTCAAATAATACATCAATAACAATTTAATTAAAGAATAAATCAAAGAATCCTTATTCAAAGTATCAAATCCAATTATATAGATATTTAAGAAAAATGATATTAAAAGATTAATTATAGATTATAAGAAACTAAATATATTTATTATGAAAGATCGATATTCACTTTCATTAATTACAAAATTGAAAGATCAATTAGATAAAGCAATTATATTTACGAAAATGGATCTATGTAATAGTTATCATTTAATTAGAATCAAAAAAGGTAAGGAATGGAAAACTACTTTCAAGTGTAAATACAGATTATATAAATATCAGGTTATATTGTTCGGGTTAATCAATGTATTAGTAATATTTATATAATTCATAAATAATATATTATCAAAATATCTCGATATATATTATATATATTATTTGAATGATATTTTGATCTATTCAATCAATAAAAGTTAATATATCAAGGATATCAACAATATCCTAGAATATTTAATAAATTCAGATTTGTTTTGTAAATCTAGCAAATGCGAATTCCATATTATAAAAACAGAATTCTTAGGATTTACAATATCAAATCAAAGATTCAAAATGAGTAAAGATAAGGTTAAAGTAGTGTTCGAATGAAAACAATCAATCAATATAAAAGAAATATAATCCTTTTTAAAATTCGTCAATTTCTATTGATAATTTATATAAGGGTATTCTGTTACGAGGGTAGCCGTCTAGATCACATGGAAGTGCTCTAGGCTCTCAAGGTAGGTTTATAACTAAGCGTCAAATAGGGACTTAAATAATGACAAAATAGAATATGCTATTCGTAACTAATAGTAGAGTATACTAAATGATTGATCTTGAGTACGAAACTTTATACAAAGGAAATCCATCTGGTTTATATAAACCTTTATATTTATGATTAATCAGGAGGATCAATATGGATCAATTGTTGAGCTCATTGATCCTCATTGAGCTAGTCATATGTTTTCTGATAGTGTATATGTATACGAACTTAAGGTGGCCCCGATCACATACTAATTCGATGAAATCTGATCGCTTTTGCACAAGGCCCAAGCTCTCCTAATTAGTCAATTGTTACTATCGTAACATATTCGACAATTATCGCTCATTTAATTGATCTTACCAGAAAAGATCAAAGAACATTCGATTGGATTACTAAAACAACGAAGTTATTCGAGATATTCAAGTAAACAATAACTAAAGAGTTAATATTGTTTATATTCGATTTAAAAAAGAAGATCTTTATCAAAACGGACTCCTCGGACTTTGCTATTGGTGTTGTACTCAATCAACCAAGTAAAAATAGGAAATAACAATCAATTATATTCTATTCCCGGAAATTATTGTTAACAGAATTAAACTATAAGATTTACAATAAAGAACTCTTAATAATAATCGAAATATTTAGGGAATGAAAAGTATATTTGAAAAGATCCAAATATATAATACAGATATTTATAAATTATAAAAACTTAATCTATTTCATTATTATAAAACAATTCAATAGACAATAGGTTAAATGATTAGAAATTATGATTATATACAATTTCAGAATTTCATATATCAAAAGAACAGAAAATACTAGAGCAAATACTTTAAACTGAAAACCAGAATATCAAGAAAACAGAAGTTACGAATTCTATACAATATTTAAAGAACAAAACGATTTTTTAATTTATAATGTATTACAATTTGTAGCTATATACAAATTAAAAGATAAATATCTTCGTATTCTAATCCAAAGATATTATAAAGCTGATATAATAGCTATATATATTTTGAAGAAATTAGAATTAGGATTCATATTCGAAGAGGAAATGATTTATTTTTATGGAAAGATATATATTCTGAGTTATTTAATAAAGACTTTTGTAATAAAATAATATAGATTGTCAATATATAGATATCAAAAGATTACAAAAACATTTGCAAAACTCAAAGAAATTAATTATTTCCTACAAATAAGAAAGATAATTGAAGAAGTTGTTGGGAATTATGATATCTATATTCAAAATAAATTATTACAATATATTCTATATAATCAATTTCAAACATTAGATATACTTTCTCAACTATAGAAGTTTATTATATAGGATTTTGTAATCAAACTATTACTTTCTAAAAATCTTATTATAAAAGTAAAATACAATTCTATATTTGTTATAATAAAGAGATTAATGAAATTTGTATATATAATATCATTCAAAAAATTATAAAATATTGAACAATTAACTTTTCTATTCTTTAGAAATATAATTAATATATACAGAATATCAGATCAAATAATTTCAAATAAAGATAAATTCTTTACTTCAAAGTTCTGGATTATACTTATAGAATTATTAGAAGTAACAAGAAAGTTATTTACTTCCTTTTATCTATAAACAAATAATCAAATAAAGAGAATTAATCAAATGATGAAAATATATTTTAGATATTATATCAATTATCAATAAAAAAATTAAATAAAGTTATTATTTATAATTCAATTTGTATATAATATATTGAAAATAAAGATTACAAAGATTACATCAATATATACTAACTTCGGTTTTAATTCTAAAATATATAGAATTCCGATATTACAAGAAGCAAATGCTGAATCAGTTATTATTAAAGTTGAACAACTCAAAGACCTTCAAAAACAATTATCTTTTGATTTAAAATTTATATCTTTATATATAGTAGTTTATTACAATAAAAAACATAGTATAGAACCAACATTTAAAAAAAGGAAATAAAGTTTATTTGCTATAATACAATATCGATATAAAAAGATCAAACAATAAATTAGATCATAAGAAACTAAGTGTCACGATTCACCATTAGGATTGGTAGTATTACGATGTTAGCAAACTGGTTAATTAAAAGAGCTTGGGCCTTGTGCAAAAGCGATCAGGTTTCATCAAATTAGTATGTGATCTTGGTCACTTGAAGATCGTATACGTATGTATCATCAGAAATCATATAATAAAGAGCTTTGGGAACTTTGAAAGCTTCTAGAGCTCCAGGAGCTTTTAAGAGTTTTAAAGCTTTTCAAAGCTTCTTACATTCATTAGTATATAAATAGAATAATTTCATAATTTAGGAGCTTCATGCTCAATTTAGTTATCAATTAGTTACCTATATTTTATTTGATCTAGTAACGACTTCATTTCCAAATAAACCTTATTGATAAAGCCTTAATCTACAACTACCAACCAACGAAACCTTAGGCAGCCGCTGCCTCTAGTACAGTATCGTTACACTAAGAATATTCAAAATCGACAAAGTAATAAATTCCATCAATTATCGATTGAAACTATCGATTGAAATTACCCAATATTATAAATATCCATTCAATATTCCATATATCCTTACTCGAACCAGCACCATCAGAAATGCCAAATGTGTTATTCATCGAAATCGAATTAATCAATTTAAAAGCTATATATAATATTGAAACAATACTAGATTGTAAATATATCAAAAACAAAATCAAGTATTTGATCAAATAATTGGATTACTTATATTCAGAAAACATATAAGAACTTAAAAAAGATCTCAATTGTTTTGAGAAATTATAAACATTTCATCTAAAGTATCTATATTTATCAATAAAGCTTCAAATTCAATATTAGATATCATCAATAATAAAGAATCAAAGAAATCGAAAAAAGAAGAATCATTAAAAGCAATTGCAATTTTTATATTTGTTTTCTTTTTTGTTATATATTTATTCTTCAATCTTTTCTATTTTTTTATTATATTTAATTCATTCATTATAAAAAGATTATAACGAAGTATTTCAAAAATATAATTACAAAAAAAGCATTGTTATTTATCCAAATAAAGAGATTTAAATAAAATAATCTTATACTTTTGATTCAAATGTTTTTATTTATAAACAATATTTATTATATTATTAATAAAAGAATCAAAAACATTATATTTCTAATTACAATAAATATATTCGTTACAATAAACAGAATTTTCTTTAGAAATAATACAACAACAAAAATGTTTATTATAATAAATATACGAAGATATATCAATATTACAGAACTCAATTAATAAAGTAAGTTCAAAATGTTCTTTATATTTTCTTAATCGAATGAATGATATAATGAAAGAAGCATTTGCTTTATTTATATCAAATAAAATGATTATTAATAAAGAAACATTTAGAACAAATATTAAACTAAAAAAAGAATAATATTATAATAGATAATATAATATATAATTATTTATATAATAGACTTTGTATATTATATATAATAAAATAAAATCCATAAAGGATTTAGATCCAAAACCTTAGAAAGTCCTGAATGCTTCAGAATATAAAAATCTATATAAAAAGATAGGATTCCATTACAATATAGAACTTTATATTCAAAATCAATCATTACTTTCATAATATAATTACGAAAATAGCAAAACCAATTATTATATAATTTTATCGATTATCTATTTGAAGTTTAGTCTAAATTTATCTTGCGTTCAGAGCTCTATAGTCACTTCTACATGACTAAGAGGCTGTCCCCGTAACAATGACGATAATTTCGATCTTTCTTCCTTATAGGGTTTTTTTATCTTTCTTTGGGGAAACCATCCTATGGTTTTTTGGTCTGATAAGTGAATCCTATAGACTTCATTGCAACAAGTTATTCAACTTATAATAATGTATTCTAATATAGGTTCTTCTTTTATCTTTTCTATTAATTTTTTTTCGATTAAGGATGGTGATGAAGTCCGAAGATGCTTCAATTTATAGCGATTTATAATATTCAATTCTTTTTGATTTTGTAGTATTATATCAATTTCCTTTTGATATTCTTTATATTTATAATTATTGTCTTTGATTGAATATAAAACATATAGTTGGAGTACGAAGATGGTATTGAATTGATTTTTGTTATACTTCTTTTTTTAATATCCTTTTTTTCCTAAATTAGTATTGTTTTTGCTTCGATAATTTCTTACTTAATGATTTACTTTTTTATATTCGAAATATAATTTATTATTGTATCGTTATTTCTTTTTAGAATTATTTTGGTTTGATGTTTTATAGATAGTATTCAATTTTATAGGATCTTTATATTGTTGTGGATTGTAATATTGTTTACTTTTGTTTTTTCGGTATTTTCTTTGATTTCGATTTCTTTGAGGTTTATAAATCTATTAATTTATTTTGTATTTATAAAGTCGGTTATTGTATTCGATAGATTCCTCAATCAAATCGTTCAAATTATTATATACAACTAATTTATCGAGTTTCAATCTAATTTCTGATTTAAATCTTTTATAGTAATAGTTTATAATCGTTATTGAGTTTTATTTTATCATTTCTATATATCGTCGGAACTCTATAATATATTTAATAATTGATCTTATCTGTTTAATATTAAATAGCTTTTTTTTAATTATTTTTTCTTTATTAGTATTATCAAATACTTTTCGAATCTTTTTTTTAAATCCGGTAAAGGTATTGAAGATTGTTTTGATTAATTGTATGTGATCCGTGTTGTTATATTTGAAATAATCGTATAAGTAAGGTTGAATTCATTTAGACATTTCTTCTTTAAAGTACAATATAGCCTATATATTTTTAGCTAAATTAATAATGAACTTATCTTCATTAAACTTATAGTACATCTTAAATTGTAATAGAAATGTTTCAAATTCTTGTTGATTCCCAGTATACTTATTGGGTAAAGCTATCTTAAAGGTTTCATTGATTGTAATATCTCTGAATTCTTCTATAATAATATTGTTGTTTATATCGATTGTTTGATTTATCGAAGGTATATTTGCTGGCTGGTTCTCTTTTAGAATATTATCGATAATCGTTATACTAAGCGATTGATATCGATTCGGTATTTGAAACAGTAATAATACTCAAAGTATTATAAAGACAGTTTCTTAATTATATAGAAATGATTATAAAGTTTTGAATACGAGTTAGGTTTAGACTAAACTTCAAATAGATAATCGATATAGTTGTATAGTAACTGGTTTGTTATTCTTATAATTATATTATGAAAATAATGATTGATCTTGAATATAAAG
>NGKH01000007.1:508352-554679 GCA_002162575.1 Sclerotinia glacialis | reverse complement strand
CCCAACCCAACCCAACCATAATAAAAAATGCACAACCAAACCGAACCAAAAACCAAAAACCTCCTGTCTTCCCTCACACCTCCCACCCACAAATTCCTCTCAACTCTCATCTCTCAACTATACAAACACCCTCATGATTTCTTCACATCATCCACATCCACCTTCACCCTCATCCCAACCCCAACCTCACCCGTACCACCATCATTATCATCATCATCATCACCACCATCATAAACCAAGAATCAAAGCCAAAAAAAACCTAGAAAACCCCCAAAAATAAAAAAAAATAAAAAAAATAGATAAAAAGGGAACATATCCTCATTCCCATCATATTATACTATAATATAAACAACTAACAGACAAACAAACAAACAGAAAAGAGGACACACGCTCTTTCAAAATGCTCTTTCAAAATGCTCCCAATAAACTCCTTACATACGCCTCTTATTCCTCAGCCTAACTACCAGGTTCCTGAAGCCACCATTACCTGCTATTTTCAAATCCGATTCCAGTCGTAATTGACTCTCTTATTCTATTCTCTTCCCCCCGGCTTCAAGCTTCAGCCTGCGAATACATGAAACCCAGGATTATCCCCCCATTCTCAAATATTACATACAACCCCATCATCACAGTAATCTACCCCGACCCTCCTCTCACCCACTACTTCTCTTACTCGGCCTTCTCATCGTAAAACTCCTCCTAATACTCTCACCCCATGCCGAATTATCCAACACCTCAAGGACATTCTCCGCACTAACCACACTTCCCCTCCTGCTACTCGCCACACTACTAATACCAGCAGCACCCGCTCCTTCACCCATATTCACACCCTCAAACGAAAATGCCGATCCTGCACCATGTGCTTGAAGTGGACTAAGCGTTGGACTTACAGCCGAGGACAATGATGGGAATGCTGTATTAATCGATGCATCTGTACCGCGACGTTGTCTTAATGGTGAGCCATCTAGTCCGTGTGTTATGAAGGAGTTTCGAGAATCGCTGATATCTGTTGGGGATAATAAGGATCCGCTGATTGATGTGGATGGCTTGTGTTTCTTGGTAGATGTTTCTACATCATCGACGTAGACTTCGGGTCCTAATTGTGGGATATCTGTCATGCGGCCAGACTTCTTTCTCTCCATGTGTTTTCTGAATCTTCTTGACCAGTACCTGTTTTTATGTCAGTAAATTACCTCAAGAGTAACCTAAGAAACTTACATGGTATCGAAAAATCCAACCACAATTCGCCTTCGGACTTCTTCTTCGACTCTTTGTAGACGTGCACGACGACGTAAGAATTCCTCAAGCCTATACCAACATTAGTTAAATCATAAAAAATATCATTCAAACGACTTACTTCAAGCTCTTGTTGTCGCTAATGACATTGTAATGAGCCAAAACCATCAACACAGTCGTAAAAGAAATACCACGATCAGGGTCCGCCGATACTAAAACCTCCTCATAGAATAGATTAAACCGAGCTCTATCTCTACGCACTCGTCCAACATCAATTTGAGAAATTCTCTCATTCAATTTCTTCAAATCAATACCAATAGATGCGCTTGGGCTCGAAATAGAATTCAACCTTCCATTGGCCGGTTCCGCTTGTACATCTTCGAGAATTCTGCGAACCGAATCTTCTTGTGAATATACACGCATTTCAAAGACGCCAGAGAGCTCACCCAACAACCTTGGAAAGTGCTCTTTTTCAATGAATCCTGTACCGTCCGGATCTAAAGTAGCCCAAGCCTCCTTGAAGCGCCTAATCTCATCACGGCTGACTTTAGATAAGCCATTTGATCTTTGAAAGACATAACTGAAACTCTCGTAGATAAGTGACACAAACAGACTGGTAAAAATGTACATGCTCACGATGTTCCACGAAATGAACAATATTCGAGCCCATGTGGGACTTCCGCAGTCGCTGTCAAAGAAAGTGTCGCCTTGTGTGCAGAATGGAGGGGTGACAGTCGCATAATCTTCCATAATTTGATTCCAACCCTCTCCACAAGACATTCGAAACAGCATAATGAGCGTTTTTGGTACCGTTCGCATGTTGAGATTATCGGTCTCTTGCGAACTAAATCGAGTGAGTCCGAAGGTCTGAGTCATAGCGATAGCAAAAACCATAAACAAGACAAACCAAGTTGCCAGTAAGTTCCCAATGGCTGTCAAACTGGCAGCTGCTGTTTTGAAAAGCTGATCTAGAGCATCGTTTCGAGGAATTAAAAGTAGAACGATAGCGACAAGGAACAACTTGTGTAGCTGAACATATACCTGAGAGTCGAAGTTGGTCAAAAGGAGTAATGTGGTAACTAGGGTTCCGAAGACGGCGAAAATTGAGAACACATCCCAAGAACTTCGTCGAAATCGGGGCCAGGTCAGACCGATGATACGAACGATAACGTTGAGAGTATAAAATATTGTGCAAGCCAAGAATATATAGTCTCTGGTTGTATCCCACCACCTTGGCTCGGGATAGAACTCTAGTAACAGTAGAATGAGGTGAAAGACAAGAGTTAAGGTCATAGCTGAGTGCCACTTTCCATGCTTTCGAGTGGCTCTTTTGTAACACCAATCTCTCCACCAATGTGGATCTTTGGCGGAAGGACGTTTGGATGGAGAAACCTGCCTTAGAAGTTTCCGCAACTCAACCCAAGATCTCTGATCGGATGTCAAAAATGCGATCCCAGTTTGTTCCGTGTAATTTCGCATAAACACAGAGATAAACAAAGTAAGGATGAAGACCGTAGCAAGGAGATTGAAAATGACGAAAAAAACTGCATTGAATTCGGCAGATGTGGGATCACCTGGATTAAGACCACGACCGGTAATGGACATTGTCTCAAACATTACATCGACCCAACCTTCTTGTGATACGATTTGGAATAGTATAAACAGGGAGCCTCCAAAATTATCAAAATCGTACCAGGGATTTCCCACCTGCCTAGGCGAAACGATGTTCCAATCACCACTGAATGGTTGATTGTAATATTCGCCAGAGCAGTCAGTCAAATTATTGATGTCACCGTCGTTGCACGTCTCCAGCTGGCCGTTAAAAAGGTTCACGCCGTATATTGCAAAAGGGATCAAGAGAGACATGGAAACAAAGGCAGCCTATAGACATGTCAGCAAACATTTAAAATAACACGGAAAAGAATTTCTTACCGAAAGAACTTTAAGACCACCGACGAGGATCACAGAGTGAAATGTGTTTCTAGCACTGTCGCTGACGTTAAGCAACCGAAGAGCTCGCAAGGCTTTGAACGCCCCAACTGCTCGTGCAATCGCCCCGTCATCCATTAATGAGGTAATGACGTTGATCCATAAGGTGACAAGCACTAAACCATCTATGAAACCCCAAGTACTTCTATAGTATGCGTTCGGAGTCCAAAAGAATCCGTCTGCAATGACCTTTATAAGAGCCTCGACGGTAAAAATTAAACCAAAGATGAAATCACAAAAGACAAACCAATTGTTCCCAGTCGATTTCCCCGGATTGGCTATGAAGTATTCTCTTTGGTATAGAGGTGTTGTTATACATGCCAACAACACCATTGCGACAATACATATGTATAAGAATGCCGAAAAGCCATACCAAATCGACAAATTAGGCTCAACGCCATCAAAACGTTCACTCCCGCGTCCAGGTCCGACGCATCTCTGACAAAGTCTCCTGATGGGGTTACTGGGCTTAAATACGAACAACGCATTATTGTAAGAAGGGTGCTTGGCCAAATATTCTCGTTGTGCTTTCTTGCGTTGTGATGAGGCGGAGACGGCTTCCTTTGCCATTGCCCTGGTGCCTTTAGAGTCGTCCGACTTGAGAGAGAATGATATATTAGAATAAAACGGATTCGGCTCTCTGTTCCAAAGTTTAGACATGAAATTGCCCCAAATAGAGGATAGGAGCCCCGGCTTAACGCCGGCTGCTTCAGCGGCTGCATTTTCCGCAGCGTGCTCGTGTTGTCCCGGGACAATTTCGTCATCGAGGAAGTCTTTCACGACAGCATCTTTCAATAACATTTCCATTGTTGCTGGTCCATAATCTAGAGGGTCTTTTTTCGCTTTAGATCGACCAAACCGAAGGATGGACGATAACGCAAGGTTGCTAGAAGAAGTATCAACCTCTTTCCTGGTGAGAAAAGCCTTCACTTGTTGCATGCGCTTTTCATCTTCTGAAACGTCGAAATTCTCTTGAATGACAGCTATGAACATATTTACCAGAATGAAGTTGGCGAGAATGAACCATCCAATGAGAAATGTTGCTCCGATCCAGCCGGTATTGCGTGCGTTATTTATGCCGGTAACATTATAGAGAATATCGGTCCAATTTTCGCTCGATAGAATCTGATATAAGCCCAAGAAAGAATTGAATATTGTGGCAAAAGTAACTTGAATAGTATCTCCTCCGTCATCTTGTGTCGGGATATCACCACGGAACAGCTGAACAGCGAATATAGCAACCAAGAAGGTAATGAGAAAAACGAACAAAACAAGATTCCCAATACCACTTGCATTCCCCAATACCAACATGATCAAGGATCTCGTTATTTCGACGCCCATGACAACCCGATAGATTCTGAGGATTTGAAACACGGTAAGCCAAGCATAAGGTTGGCCTGAATTTCGAATGGGAGGCAGTAAAATAACCGTGGTAATGATCGCAAGGCCCAAGTCAAATAGATTTCTCTTATGTTTGTGGAAGTCCCGCCAATCGGAAGCGAAACGCAAACCGATGTCAATCAGCAACAGAAATGTCACCGCAACCTCTGAGAAGTCGATGAATCTTGCACGAGAGTCTGACATATTAGAACTCCGGAGAGCTTGAACTACGAGGCCATAGACAATAATCGAAATCCAGAGCCAATAGGTTTTCTCGTACATCTGCTTTAGCTTACTCACCGGTCGTGGCATATCTGCACTCGCGTCGCGATGATCATCATCGGCGTGGGCAGCGAACGCACTTGCTTTGCCCTCTCCTCTAATGACCAGAAAAGACGAAGTAATGACGGCTATCAACAAGTTCATAAGCCAGAGCATCATAATGACAATCCCGCCGGCAAAGAAGATTGCGGCTGCAAGGTAGTCGGAATCTGTGGTGTAATACATGAGGTCGGTAAAAGTATTACCTGTCATGATAACGAATACAAGTTCCAAAGACTGCCCTATGTTGTCAAAGGTTGCGGTACCATTGAAAGGAAGTAGGTCGGGAGGAAGTTGAACACAGTAAGATCCCTCAGGGCACAAGTAACCTTTAGACGAAGCAGTACCAGGGGTTAAAGGGTAGAGAGGATTGGCCCCACTGGATTTCATCCAGGGGTCATGCGACGAGTCGTCCTTATTAAACTGTCCTCCGCAATATTGAAAGCTATTGATAAATGCTGTATTATTGGCATTTTGGATGTCATCGGGATCGATCCATACGCACTGACGATCGAGACTTCCTTTAAAACTCTGTATACCGATAATAGCAAACAGCAGCCAGAAGAAGCCGATAAGGAAAGACACGTTGAGTAGAAGAGGAGTTGCTTTTTTCAAACTTCGAAGAATTATCTAGGTAATGGTCAGAAGTGCACACGGAAGCGAAAACAATACATAACTTACAGCAGTACCGTTCGTAAGTGCAAGTAATCGGAGAATACGTAGGCAACTCAACATGCGGAATACATATAAATGGTAGCTATGTTCCACCCCAAGAAAGCTGAGGACAAACGCCACCCAATAAGAAACAACCGCTACGAAGTCGAGTCGATTGAAAGAATGCCTGAGGAACGCTCTCCTGGCTAATTGCAGTCGTTGAGCTTGTTCAACAGTGCTGGTCATTGCTTGCATCTGAGCGAAGGTATTGACAATAGGTCGTTGTGTATTTGTGGTTCCCTCAGAAGACGATGCACGTGCTCTTCTGACGGATGATTTTCGCTGAGGTGCGAATATGGATCGATACTTATCCACAACTGCCGCTCTAGCTCCACGCTGGCGGTCTATTGTGCTGTATTCAGCTGCATTGGCGATAAACCCAGACACAATAATACGTGCTATTACTTCCAGGGTGAAAATTGCAAAAAGGCCCAGCAGAGCATAGTCCGTTTTAGAGCCCCAGTCAGGGCGCCGAGGGTGAGTATATACAGAAGGGGCGGCATCCACGGCAAGGAGAATTGTTTGTATGACGATTAATACGAGAATCGCTGGCTCAGTAACTGGATAAACCAAAACATCGCAAAGTTTTAATCGAATCTTGTTATCCGGTGAAAACACGCCTAGTGTCTTTCCTCTGAGAGGGTTCGGAGCATCCTGTGCTTGCCATTGGTCCGTTCCAGGTCCATCCAAAGTTCTTGCCGGGGGCTTTTCAAACGGATGAAGCATGGTATTCGGCCGGTAAGCTGTATCTTCAACATTAGGTTCGTATGATCTGCGTGGAGGCATAAATGGTTCCTCGATACTATGTGCCTGTCTTCTAGCACTTTCTTCGATAAGTTCAGCTTCACCGCTAAGATTAACCACACGTTGTGACATAGCCCTCACCATCGATCCGGCTCTGGATAGTGCCCCTGCGCTGGATGGAGATCTAGATCTATTCCCAGTGGGTGACAGGTTGGCTCCATAACTTTGCGATCTCGACCTTGTGCCAAATGATGAGAGACCTGCTTCCGCATGCGGAAGATCATCGCCGAGCCTAGACCCTCTGTAATCTGATCCTGGTGAGTGGAAGCTGATGGATTGAAAGCTAGATCTATCGTTTCGCTGGCCATCTGGAGTAGTAGGTTGTGCCCCGCTCATTGGTTGAAGGTGGTTCGAGTCCGTCAAGGGTATCTGATCAGAATCGGAAGGAAAATAAGGATTATCGCTATCCCCCACGTCCTCATAAGAATGTACATAAGGTGCGAGAGAGTGTTCAGATCCAAAAGACATGGACCTTTCTCTGGGAGCATGAGATAGACTGATGTCCGGTACGTTCAAGCCAGCGAATCCCATTGCGGCTTGAAAATCTGCGGGGTTTCCCATCGGCGAGGTAGGTGTTTGTATCTCATCTTCATGTCCTCTCCCAAGAGGTGGTTGTAGTCTCAAAGGCACCGCCGAGCCATCTGTTCGCTGTGATCTGTCCGCTGGACTAGGAGAGAAATCTTCTAGCCTTTCATACCCGGTACCGGCATTTATGCTACTACTCATCGGACGAACGCCTCCACCCGTCAGAAGACTCCTCCCTCGCGTTAGCGGCCGCGCTTCATTTCCTAAATCTCCTACATCTGCGGAATCGGGTGGTCGAGTTAAATCTCGTAAAGGTATCGATTGAGGAGGACTTGATGAATTATTGGAACCATAGGTATTATTTGGAGGCATTATGCCCAGCGTCACTCCTTGCAAACCCAGCCAATTATTCCTCTATGTTTTCGGATCTGCCGTCGAAGGAATGAATAATCGCGACGGTGGTAATGCGCAAGATGTCCCGCAGGATCAAAGACGCGTGGAGCCCTATCGTACTACTCTTTAAGTCATTATCATAATCGCTAGGATTAGATAGTTTCTCTTTAATTCGGTGACAATCTGGAAGTCCCCAAGTTCTGTGTTGTTCGATTACGTTGTAATTTATTTTTATTTTAGTTTGTCCTTTGTTCTCTTGGCCATGCAGGTTTGAGGTTGACCTTTTTTGACTTTTTGACTTTTAGACTTCTGTAACCAATTCCTTACACGAGCTTCATAGTTACACTTGTGGCTACAAACAGTAAGGCTTGGGGGACGACAGGGGTAGACATACTATTTTAAAACAGGGCTCTGTGGCTGAGGAAAGGTACTGTGGCTGAGGAAAGGTACTGGGCTGAGAGGGGTACGGGTAAGGAAGTACGGAGTTATCCAGTGTAAGGAAGAGCACAGATTCACTATTGACCCGATGTTGGACTACAATAGAAAAGACTCGTATTGCAATATTATTATTTATAAAGAGTATGTAAGGAGTATGTAAGGAGTATGTAAGGAGTAAAGACTATATTATAAAGAGTATTTAAAGATAATGAATAGGAGTTATAACATCTGCGTTTGATTATCAGTCCTACAAATCTTCGGCGTACTAAAGAAACATATACTCCGAACATACAATACAGTATGGATATTATTAGATGATATACGGAGTGAATGATCAATGTTGTTCAATGTTGTTCGACTTGAGCGGCATTCGGCAACAATATAGTAGAAATGGTTAGTGTGAATGTAAAAGTCTGCCTATTCTTGAATATGATTTGTCTAGAACATGATCGTCACTGCTTAAGCCTCGGATTTCGGTTCCTTCGGCACCCATTAATTAATATTATTTATTTATATATACCTCATTGGCCTCTCAGCCTTATGATGCCCCATATAACATTTGGTGAACCGATGAAAATACATTAAGCGCTTTTCAGATGAACAGGTGTCCCATCATTCTCCTCCCCTTGTTGTCCCAGGGAGAAAAGGTAGGATCCTGGTTGAATGCTTGATTGCTTCCATAAAGGCGAGACATAGACGACTGTACCCAAACTCAGCCAATCCTCATACCTACTCTCCAATGCCCTCCACTCTTATGAATACCTAACTGCGGTCCTTTCCAATTCCAAACCAACAACAGCGTTAAAGTCTGAGCCGCCGTAAAACTAATCAGAATCTTCAACTGTAAATCATATCCCTGGCCAAAAATCCTCTGTACCTGACTCCTTAAAGGTTGGTCCAGAGAAGAAATTGCGGAAATAGATGATAAAACACTATTGAGCTGAGTATCATTGAGGATTTTGGGAAGATGCTTTGATAGATGATTGTTGAGGGCTGTGGTTACCGATGCGAGACCGAGTGTACTTCCTGTCATGCGAAATTGAATGATTGCTCCAGAAGCAGTGGTTAGGATATATGTTTGAGGAGGATTAATTTCAAGAAAAATGTAAGATTGGATGAGCAAGGCACAAACGCACCTATGTATCTTCTTTCAATACAATGTGGATTCAATACCAAAAGTATAGCGAAAGAACCGCCCACCCCTAAAGCAATAAGCGCCCCGAAGAAATGAATCTGTCCGGGTATCTTCCCAGAGGCGGGAATTGTGAGTAACAATCCGGCGCCGAGCACTTGCATAGCTGTACCGCAGAATGGGAGATAGATAGGAGGCATTTTAGTTTTGCCGATGATTGTGTTTGAAACGATGCTACCAACGGGCACAGCGAGGGTGTATGCTATTAATCGATATCCGGCTTGCAACGGGGAGTCTCCGTATACAGCCTATGCTTTTTGAGGAATCTCAATGGTGATGATTTGAGATGGAATACCGACGAGGAAGGATGTCCTTGACAGGTACATGATTGACAGCCACTGTGCCGGTCGTCGATTTCTCCTCCCCTGACATGTCTTCTTGAACAGAGCCGGTCTGCAGGCCGGTGGCCTCCATTTGTTTGTCCGAGGGAACGGGCATCTTGGAATAGCAAAGTTCTGTTAGCACAGCGAAAAACAAGAAGATGGAGAAATTTTGAGCACAGCTAAATTCGATGTTATCTGTGCATAAAGTAGCTGATAAAAGTGTAGACTGCATCAATTGAAATTGAACCTTGGCTTAGCAATTTTTCCAAGTCAAAAATTCCAACAGTTGGAACATTTCGAGGAAGGTTGCAATAATACTACATCTTTCAATATGCAGCTGTAAGATTTGCTTATCATCACTTGCAGGATAAGATGCGGTGAGAAACATGTTGGAAGGAAGTTGGATTGAAAGGCTCGAATGCTCGAAGCGATTCCTGATAAGAGTGATCGAAGGTCTTGTTGATACGCAGGAGGATAAGTAGGTATCGATTGTATCTTGACGGAAGTTCTTACACGTGGAATTTGTGCATAGTGGCAGAATTTGGACAAAGGCGGTGAGCCTTGTTGCACCCAAATCAACATCACCCATCAATCAACAATGCTCATACGACATCATTCTACTCTAAATCAACGTGAGTATGTATGCATTACACGGCTATTATTTCATATATCTGATGGTCTCAATCATCCAAAGTCACTGATTTTGCCATTAAAAACTCCTCCATCCCAAGGACGGTATTAAATCTACCCCAACCACTCTTCTTCACGACTCCCATTGGCAAAGCAGGCTCATCTCGAAGACTCATACTATTGATATGAACAGCCCTATAATTGATATCATTAGCCATCATCTCACAAACGCGAGTTCCTTGGGAAAACTCACCCAGACTCTAATTGCTTTGCGATGGCAAAACCTTTTCGCAAATCTTGAGTAAACACGGCTGCTGACAGCCCATACTCAGTATTATTTGCCATTTCGATAGCTTCTTCATCAGACTGGGAAATTCTGTATGCTACCACAGGCCCAAAGTTTTCATCACGCCATAATGGCATGTCCTCTTTTATATCTCCTATGATCATGGGCGTAAAAATCACTGGAGATGATCCATTAGCTTCCTTTGGCCGTAACTGCTCAGTACCTCCAAGACGACTGGAAGCTCCTTCCGATAAAGCTTTTGAGACTACCTCCTGTAATCGAGTTTTCGCGGCAGCGTTGACAACAATTGCTGGATCAGGTGCCGATGATGCAATAGCGGAAAAGGTTGCTTTCAAAATCTCCAAGAATTTGTCTGCTATATCGGCGTGAATTATTATACGATCTGTCGACATGCAAATCTGACCAGAATGCAAAACACCTCCGAGGATACATTACATGGCGGCTTTTTGCAAATCAGCATCGGCACATACGATCGCACTGTTCTTTCCTCCAAGCTTCATCAAGCATGGTTCGGGGTTCTCTCCGCAAGTACGAGCGATCTTGCTGCCTACTTGCGTGCTTCCTGTAAAATTTATCTTCCTCACTGCCGGATGTATTATTATGGAGTTTGTGACCCATTGCACCATCGGTTGATTTGGTATAGATAATGTTCAGAACACCTGCTGGTAGACCCGCATCGTGGAATACTTTTCCTAGTGCCCAATAACATCTTGGTGTCAATTCAGATCCTTTGAGCACTGTTGTGTTTCCCGTCACAATTGCAGTGGCTGCCGCGCGCATGCCTAATGCAAAAGGCGCATTGCTTCGAGTCGGATTAGCTGTGAAAATTGGCGATCGAAAAAGGAAAAACTTACAAAGGTGCAATTCCTAATATCACTCCATATGGTTCTTTCCAGATCGTAGCGCTTTGTCCCTCACCTGTAACTGTAGGAACACTACTAGTCACTAAGGGAATGTGACTTGCAATATCTCGCAGGAATGACACGACAGTAGGAAGAATCCATCCTTGGACCGGCCCTACAGTTCCACCCATTTCTGTTTGCATGATGTTTCCATATTCTGTTATCCTACTCTCCAAGAGATCCGCTGCTTTAAAGAGGAGTTTCTGCTTCTCCAATGGTTTAATGCTTCTCCGATGGTTTAACCTTGGACCAGGAAGGAAAAGCCTTCTTTGTAATTTCGACAGCTCGAATTGCATCTTCAAAGCTTGCTGACGCTGCTTTCCAGCAAACTTCACCAGTCTTTGCACTCACGACGTCGAATGTACTGCTGCCATTCTCTTCTTTCCCGTCAATGATCAAGGGGATCACGAGATCTGGTTTGTATTCAGCCATATTGCGTATATATTTGCAGAATCAGAGGTCTTTTGAAATTGGAGGTACTGGTGTTCGCAGGTAGTAACCACGGCTTAAGAACGATTATCGCACTTAACAAGTGGGGTGCTTCATGCAAGATCATGGCTCAGCAGTTGGTACTTGTTGGTTTATCCATGGCTCAATAATGCATATGCATGGTAGGCTGACATAATATATTATATAAGGGTGACATTACATATTGCCTGTATATCGCAAAGGCGCGAGCGGTAGCGAGATGCGATGTATTCCCGAAAAGTTTTGTATTTGTCACTTTTATTAAGCACTTTGTCTAATCCGTAGTGCCTGTCCAGTATTCGAGGTCACCGTTCGCAGAGATGAATAATTAGAAATTCAAATCTCAACTATGGTTGCTGAGGCTTCGCAACATGGGTTTACCAATATTCTTGTTAATGTGACGGCGGGTGTTTCCGTGATTTAAGATTGATCCTAAAAGCAAAATATACAACTAGTTTGGTTTCTGGGACCTCTGTTCACATATTACTTTTCTTATGTTCGTCCTCTGATTCTAGCAATATTTATATTTTTTTACACAATTGTCAGTCACGAATCGTGCTCGATTTCTTTTAGAATCTTGTGACGCCTATCAGTCTAGTGATACTCCCGTAGAAATACAAAAGCCCTACAGGACATCGTCTCATCTTTCCATTTCTTTCCCACTCCATGAAACCCCCCCTTTCAACCTACACCTAAGCAATCCCCTCACCTGTCCCATTAGCCCACTTCTCTGCCCACCCCTTCACATCCTCAAAACTCCTACAAACCCTCTCACTCCCCCATCCCGTCGTATCATCCGTCACCGGATCAACATATTCAAGATTCGTATCCGCGGCACACATTATCGCGCGGCGCAAATAATCGAAACAATGTTTTTGATGTGCGGTTTCAATATGTGCGTGGGCGGCCTTTTGCTCCAAATATGGATCTGGTAGTGCACCGGCTGCGCGCTCAATTTGGTAGTGCAGGTCGTAATAAGAGGTGCGAAGACCGTGCTAGGGAGAGTGTTAATGGTGTTGAATCGGAAGACATGGAAGGGAGAGAGGTGAGGTATTAAAGGAAAGGGCAAGTACCAGACAGTGCAATTGATGGAATACTGAGACACTCTTTACAATCGGTGCTATCTCGGGTCGATAAATGAATCCTCTACCTACTGCAAAGTTTGTGGGTTAACTAGAATGAATGCTGGTACGGACGTATTTAAATACTAACCCGGCATTAAAGATCCCCAAGCAGCTTCCGATTCGGGTGTTGGTTTCATCGAGAATGTAGTATTAGGATACCAAGTTTCTTTCATTGATCCAGGAGGTACTGTATTTCACACTCATCAGCCAATATCTAATACCAAATCCAGTACTGTCTCTATGTTTAATCCGACTTCAAAACATCACATCATACGTTGCCGCACACTTCATTCAATCCCAAATTTTCATCCCAAAACCTCACTCAATCAAATCATAACGTACCCAATAACCCCAATTTCCTCTCCAGCCTCGGAAACCTCCGTCCAACAGCAGCTCCAACCCCAAAGGACATCAGGGATAAAAACATCACGATAAGTATCTGTACCCATCCTCTTTTCCGTAATGGAGTCCGAGTGCTCTCCCTTGTTATAGCTTCATGTTTGTTGCTTTTCCCTACGCGCAATTTTTCATAGCCGGCAGGACCCCGTGGGTTGAGTGGCAGTGGCATTTTGGTATGTCTTCAGCGCTTAGGCTTGAACTATTTCAGTTTACTCTCCCTAGGAAGTAGAAAACCCCTGAGAATCACAGTTCAACTACTCGTTCGTTCGTTCAACAACAATCCTAGATCCAAAAAAAAATCTTCAAAATCTCACAACAGCAATAATTTCATGAATCGATATCGTGATGTAAGCCAAGTGCACCAAGTATGCCAAGTACCAACATTCAACTGGGATATTCTCAGGCAGTGTTGAAAATTCAACAAAGAAGTTTTTAATGGTGGATTTATTATCCGTGGATGTTGGTTTGGACAAAGGGGGTTTTGGTATAATTCCCGGATATGGGCTTCAATGGGAAATTGAGAGGTTTTATTGGATGGGGCTTGGATGTTTGGATATTGGGAATGGGATTGTTAAAAGTCTTTGGGTGAATTGGGTATAGATTGGGGGGGGGAGGGAAATACATTGGATTACTTACTATTACAAGATCTGTCGGGTGGTGGATGTAATATAATCTACTAGATACTATCCTGTAGTCTTGGTAAATTTTCAATGATATGATAGCGCAAAAAACCAATCACAACTTTATAATAACAGAGTATATGGATGGAAAGCATACATTCAATTCAAAAATTCCACATCATCTCCCCACCAAAACATCCGTAGCACAAATACAAAGGGGCTTCGCTAGAAACCTCGTGCTACAAGCACATGTGAGATGAGCATGTATCAAAGTACCCAATTCGAAGACCCAACTCGAAAAACCAGCACATTGGTGCGCGGAACCGTTGATCTCTGCACTAATAAGCAACTAGGCAACCAAGCGGCAATATACCACATGTTCCAAATAGTTTCTAGGCTTCGATCACATCGCCTATCTGCGTATACGGCCTTCACCCATGTCCTCTTATCCTACCACACCATCCAGATATGTCACCGCCATGCAATTTTAATCTCGCTTCCTCCGAATCCGTTCTCGCTCACCAGCACTAATATTTAAATTCTTTGTCTCGAATCACATCATGATCAAGTGACTTCTCCCCAACAAGCGACATGATTGGTGGATTTCCTCTAGAACAAAGAATTGGAAGTTCTAGAAAACTTTTGTTGCATGTCTGAATTTCGGCGCGAGTTCATGAAACTTGTATCTTGATGCGTCGTATGAGGTTTATACCGTTGGCTTCCGCTCGTCCACTACCAATCATATTCCGTTAATTCTGTTGTTGTTGCCTCCCCCTCACTTTTACTTACCGCCTCCTTACAAATCCTACTTCACCTCTCGCCCCTTCTACCCGGACACTGGTATGTACTTCTCACAGTTCACAGTTCACAGTCCACAGCTCGCAACCTGACCCAACCTAACCCAACCCAGTCTCCCCATACTCACTCACAGTCCCCCTCAAAGAAAACCCCCTCCGCCTCCTCATCCCTTCCCGAACGAACCGACCCCATCCGTCCGATCTCATACACTTATAACGCCAAACGGTAACCTCCACCACTATCCCTCCTAGCCATTCTCGTCTCCTTTGTCCTTCTTCCACCTAACCTCACTCTAACCCCACTCTAACCTCAAACATCACTAACAACCTCAATTCCTGACGCTAGAACACTTCGCATTCCTCCCCCAACGTTCAAACTTGCACTGATGAGTAGATAAATATATGGATACAGAGATGGTAAATTAATGTCATCGGTTATCGCCTCGATATATCATTATCAAAATGGGAAGGGTTAGTTAGATCTTCCATCTCATTTTCGTCCATCTACATCCCAATTCATCACATCACATCGAAGTATCAGTAGTCAAGCACCCTACTTCTCTAACCCCATACCCCATCTCCATTTCAAAATCCCATCCTAGCGTTCCTATCTCCCGATTTCCAATCAAACTCGAAAGATTCCGCGAATACGGTACTCGAAAACTCAAAAGTGCTTAATCCATTTATACATTTTCCAGCTAGGCGACTAGAAATTCTCTGAGCCCCTCTCTTTCTTTGTTCGCTAGTCTCCTCGGAAATCATCCGCCACTCATCCTACGTGCTAGTCGTCCAGAAATTCAATCTCTCGCGTGATGTGAGATACAAGATAAGCGATACAGCGACTAAATTGTCCATAGATGGCCTTCGGTGTATTTGTATCCACGTAGGAGCTGAATGAAATCGAGATGTTGGGGTGTTGATTTCCGTAGTTTCGTGGTTCGTAGTTCGTACTCCTCAGAGCTCTCATTACTTCCCCACAATATTCGCTTCCTTTCTCATCCTCCTACCATATATGTATCTTGATCATCTTAAATCCACCCATCCATCCTTCCATCTCATCCTTCACATAAATTTGGTCCCCGTAGTATTTCATCGTGTATCGTATCACATCCTCACATTCCATAATTTGCATTCCATCTCTTCCCCTCTTCTCCTTTTCCCCGCCTCACCCCTTTTGACGCATCGACTTTCTTTATCCCAAACATTAGCTAGAGCTCACTAGTGCAATAATCTGCGAACATCACACGTTATGTCCATGAATTGTACTCTTCTAAATCCAGCCTTGTCCATATGCATTTTCCACTGATATTCTCTCCCCATCAGCGGATCCTCTATTATTTTTCTATTTCGCTTCTTCGATGAGGCAAGGCGTGGTGAGGTGATTATATTCCATTTTTGATCTAGCTGTAATTCGCAGGTAATTCGTTAACAAGCATCTACCGTCTAAAATTTCGAATCGATGATTGCTGTATCGCCGCCAGCTCCTCATTGGCCATAGGACACTTCTCAGTTAACCACCCTCCTTCCAACTTCCAACAGAGACTCACCTCACCTTCGCAATCGGGAAATATCGGACCTCCAATCCAATCCAATTCGATCCACTTCAAATCCAACAGTATTCCTGCTTCCCTCGCTCCCCCGTCCCCATCTCAAAAAAAAAGACGGTGAGTTCCCCGTCCCCCTCCCAGGAACAACCTAGCAATTTATTTTCTCTTCTTCAGCCATCAACTATCTGCCTACCAACCAACCATTACCAAATCCCCAATTCCCATCCCAAACTCCAAACTCTAAACACACAGGTAAAGAAGATTGGGCATGAATGCAAATTTTCGTAGGGATGTAATTATGAGGTTAAAACAGA
The DNA here is from genome assembly GCA_002162575.1 of Sclerotinia glacialis. Taxonomy (NCBI): domain Eukaryota; kingdom Fungi; phylum Ascomycota; class Leotiomycetes; order Helotiales; family Sclerotiniaceae; genus Sclerotinia; species Sclerotinia glacialis. The sequence goes on along the minus strand of NGKH01000007.1, from coordinate 538,256 downwards.
AAAGGGGAGCACGTACCTAGCTAGCCTATATTTGGAGTATTATCATCAATCTGCTGCGATCAAAATAAGAACAAGGAAAAGAAATGAGAATTCATAGGGGTTATTTCTATGAATGGATTGAATCATTGAATGAAATAAATGGAAAATTGGATAAACAGTTAAAAAACCCCCCAAAGAGCTGAATTGAATTGAATTGAAGAAAATCCATCCATTCATCCATTCAGAAAAAAAAGTTTGATTCCCCAGCAAAGAAGCCAAAGAAACCTTTTGGTGTATTCCCAAGAAAAAGACTTTCCATTCATCATGTCTTCAAGAATAATAATACGACTGATCTATCCGCTACCCAAGCAACCGGGAGTGAGTGGAAGTGTTCCAGCCCCACTCCTTTTAGCTCATATACCAAACAAATAGAACTAATGGAGCTAATGCAGATACCCGTAAAATTGACGCCACACTTCTCTATATGTGACCTAGATTGATATGAACACCCAATGAATGCTCTATGGCATGCTACATTACTTTACTCCACTTATCAACCTCATCAGGATCAACCTACTATATCCTGCCCATAATCCAATCCATTTACCCCAACATTTACATGCTCAAAAAGCTCTCCAAATGCTCAGAGCAAGCAAAGTATGCATTCAAAAACCTCCAGACTAATGTGACACCTCCGGAAGAAAGGTACTTCAGAAGAGGCTAGACCAAAATCCACATTCCGGTTATCCCAAAACAGCAATCTTGTGTGACCACAGCTGGTTCTCAACATTCCTCGCAACTTGCCGGTTTATGGATACCTAGCGTATTAGGAATCTACAGAGACCAGAGAGACCTAATATGCAACACCGATTTCCCTTGCCACTCAATAGATGTACACTTCAAGCTGCGAACCCTCTGCTCTTGCATGCACGAACTGGTGGGGGGAAGTGCACTTACCATGGTTCATGGAAAAAATTGTATTCCGGGCTTGTTTGCATTTAGCCTCGACAAGAGCCATCTCTGATTTGTCCATAATGTAGTGTTGTGATTGAACTAATGTTCTGTTGGGTGGTAAATAAATGTAGGGTTACATGGAGAGATACGACTTGATTTCTGAGACAAATAAGATAATCATCATTTGAATACCCTTTTCCAAAGGACTGAAGAAATAGCGGTTTGACAATTGCATGCGATTCATATGAGGAATAGACGCGCTTCTGGAAGGTTTGTAGATGCGCTTATGCGATATGACTTTGAAGTGGTCGAAAACAGTGATTGGCTGAAAACGGTTCTTTGCCCAATTTATACGCTAGCTTTCATCACAACCCATCTCTTGAATACATAAAGACCTGCCCAAATCCTTTCTTGTAATTTATTTTCCAAAACAAAGGCTCTTACACGGCCAGAATATCGTGGCATAGAGCACGAAAGTTGTTGCTTACTTCAACAACTCACCACAACTGCAGCAGAAGACAAAGAAAATTATTTTCTTGACACTATTGCAACCTTAGAGCCTCTGCATCACTATCAGGGGTACTCATCACTGGACACTTGCATCTAATTTGCTTGACACCACGGTTCCAGAACATAAACCTCCGAAGGAAAGACGGCGCAGCCTGCAGGAAGCCACAGGTTCATCCCAAACTTTCTGATACTGCACGGCCCTGAGAGAAAAGGGAAATGATCCCACTTGAATCACTTTCTCAGACCTCATCCTAATTTTGGGACTTCAGATGAACCATTTACTCCCCAAGGAACTTCTTTGGGATTTCCAGAACTTTGAAAAGGAACATCTATTTGGTGTCATTTGCTTCTTACAATCCTTCTCTGGCCGAGGTTCAGAAGATATTCATCAACAATAGCAAAAGTAACAGCAAGTAATCCATATATCTCACCACAGAGCAAAGGACACAAGGTGAAAGCGGGCCTTCAACAATTCAACAGTATTGTCGCAACAGATTGGACGAGAGTTCATTTAATTGCCACAGCCTCTTGTGGCTATTCATCTGTTTGGTGAATTTTCTACATTGGTAGAAAGCCATTTATAAGCCAGTGACCAACATTTCCAAAAGTCGACTTCCTCCTTTCACCGAACTTCCAAAGCTTCCATCCCAGCGATCAACATGACGGTATCACCACCGCCATCAAGAAGTAGCGAAATGTTTCAACATGATCTTCATCATTTAGTGGCACATAATGCGAACACGTCTTATCCGCAACCAAAGTATGAGCAAGATGAAGGCATACATATGCAGACACAGTACGATTCGCCCCTTTCGCATGAAGATCAATTCGTACGTACCCGGCCACAGCAGACTAGCTATCCATACCAGCATCAACACCAAGACTCCGGATTAGGGATCCAATATGTGAGCTGCTGAGCAAGGCGTGCCCATTTTGGCCAAACTAATTATTGATTAGGAGTATCATGATTTTCAGACACCCATGTATCAGGACCATTACAGTACTCCGGCCAGTTCACCAACTCCTTCATCCCAAGATATGATAAGAACGAGAAGTGGCCTTACGATTCAAAGAGTTGGACAACAAACGTTGAGGCCCATGCCTGAAGGACGTCATCGCGCAGAAAAAACGCCCAAAATAAAGAAGGCTAAGAAAGAGAAGGTGAAGGCCGAGAAAAAGGTGGCTAAGCTGGATAAACCGCTGAGCGAGCTTACCAAAGATTGGAAACACGTTCCAGTCGCAGATATCGAGACATACGTGAACAGGTCGGCCGAGGAACGACGAAGGGAGGTAGAAGATGGCAAAGTTCCAGGGAAAGTGAAGAGGCCAATGAATTCCTTTATGCTTTACCGCAAAGCATATCAAAATCGCACGAAGGATTGGTGTTTACAAAATAATCATCAAGTGGTGTCCCAAGTTTGTGGTGATAGTTGGCCGTTGGAACCCGATGCTGTAAAAGAGCAATTCAGTGAATGGGCTAGGCTTGAGCGGATTAATCATCAAAACGCGCACCCGGGATACAAGTTTTCTCCAACGAAACCTGGCGCCGGCAAAGCCTCTAAAAGGAAGATGTCCGAAGATATCGCTTCTGATGATTCTGACTTGACTGACTTCGATTGGCAAGGAGGTCAGTCAAAGAAGAGACGAAACCTTCGAAATCCACCGCGACCCATGCAGCAACAGTCTGTTATGTATCCTTCAACAAGATCCGCATACCACTACTCTTCACGCGAAGATTCTATGGAGCCGAACTACGGCAATTATAACAAATCCTCGTACCAAGTTGCGAACCCAGGAAAGCAACCTCCTGCTCAGTACAATCAAGCAGGCATGCAACCTGGAGAGTATTATCAACAGACCATTCACAGTAACCACTTAGCAGCCGGCGTTGAAGACGTCATCATCAAGAAGACCCCAGCTCCAGGAGTTCATTCGTACCAAGTTAGTATTCCAGGGGGACATGAGTTCGATATAATGCACCCACAACCACACTATTCACCCTCGCCTGCGCCGGATTTCAGGATAGATCCTTCTTTGATGTCTCAAGACCATGGCCAATACGACAATACCAACTATCATGAATCCCATTCTGATGGAGTGTATTTTGGTAGTAATCATGACGCCGAACAAGCATGGCAGCCTGGGTACGGAATGAATGATAGAGAAATGGATCCTGCTCTTCAGTATCTCCCTGAACAGCATGACAAAGGGCAGATCCATGATCAACAAATGGATGTCTTGCGAGGACATCAAGAAGGGTGGCAGATTGAAACACTAGATAGTGGCCGAGAATTCGACAACTGGATGGGAGCCGGAGAGGAATAAAATGATGGAATTTTGATGGAGTTTGGGCGGGTTTCGCGTGCACATGTTTTCTGAGATGCATTGGGTATGGAGAAGGGGTCTCGTTATGTGCATTTCTCGTGGTGTTGGCGTGTCGTCCGAAAGTCTGACAATTTCCTTGTGTATGGAAAAGTTCGGCCATTTTTGCGAACATGAATCTCTCCATAATGTAGATAGGGATGGACGTTTTGCCTCATATCCAACCAAATCTATGTAAAGCTGGCAGCAGAAATGTCCTATTCATGAATCCTCCCGTGAAACTTTGACTATATCTTGCTGTGTTGTATATGATTGAGGATATATGGACAAGGGGGTTTCTTTAAGGAGGGCAGACGAGCCTTAACAAAGACATTGTCATGCAGGCTTCCGTTCCAAACCCCTCGCCCCATTGTGATTGATGTACCTTCTTAAAATTGCCAGATATGAATAGATTTGATTCATAATCCAGTCCTTCGTTGTAAATCATTTACCTAATAATATAGACATTAATATTATACCTGGAAAAGGTTAGAGGGTTTAAATGAAGTGCATTGAAGTGAAGTCAAGAAAGAACGTAAATTCGAATATTGGAACGTAATGTGGAGCTAATTTTAGATATCAAGACCCACTTTTTCGTGTCGCGACTTTTGGATATGTTTCTTTGCTCTTCACGACTTTCAAAAACAGAATATCCAAATGAGTCCAGGGCGATACTTGAATACATAAGGTACATAGTTGAAAATGTACGGAGATATAGGTAATAAATTGGTGAGTCTACTCTCGCCAACCAATAATTCTTCTAACTAACAATATCCAGGTTCAACATGCCAAAAGAACTCAAAAACTTGAACATCTTCCTCCATATCAGACAGAAATGGTCCGCGCAGTCACTAGAGAAGTTAGAGACTTAGATAAAGATGCTTCAAATATTCTACAATCAATCGGTGGTTCCTTTGACCCATCTGCCGACCCTGCGACGGCATGCACTCTCCTCGTTGATCACTTGTGTATGCGAAGGAACAAACGATGTCTCCTTGCCTACCATCGTACACGAACAGACAAGCTTGAAGAAATGGTTTGGAACGGTAGCGACGTTTTGGATCTAGCTGCGCAGCAACATTGGGTTACAAATGAGGGACAAAACGGAGGTGCTGATCTGGGAAGTGGTGAGGGGAATACCAGTAGTCTAAGCCCAGAAGAGGAGGAATACGTGAGGCAATATAGCGATTTACTCGCTGCGTTTAAAGGACATTGGACTGACATTGATCTTACTGGAAGTCTCGATCCTCCCAGGGATTTGTTCATCGACGTTCGGGTTCTCAAGGATGCTGGGGAAATTCAGACAGAATATGGGTAGGTGATACACACCAATAATATAGACGTTGACTGACTTGATTACAATGCAGTACCATCAACCTTACCAAGAATTCGCAATTTTATGTTCGCCAAGGTGACGTCGAACGCTTGATCGCTCAAGGATACCTTCAAAAGCTCAGCTAAACAGGAGCTTCAACCACGCAACTGTGAAGCCAATACATTACACGGCGATGTCTTTTGAATTCATCGAACAAATGGATGAGAGAAGCCCATAAACATTTGCGGAGGGTGAACGGAGTGAACGTCAATTAAAGACTAGAGTACAGAGCGCTCTCCACCGATGGAACAGCACGGCTCTGTGTTTCACCACCAAACCTAGCCCGTTGAGAAAGACCCTATGCGGCCGGTGCCGGAGATTTGTGGGTTGGTGGGGTCCCCTATTCTCATTCGGGTCCAAGATGGTGAATAGGAGTAAGAGAAGGCGACGAGGACTGTGCAGTTTACACGACGACAATTTGTTATTTCTATTACGATATAAATACCACACGAAGAGTGGAAGTATTATTGTAAAGTATCAGGTGAGAGACAAACAACAAATTTTTCGGTAACCAAGCTTCGGTGCGGGGTACATTAACGAAAGGGTCTTGTGTAAAGGTACGAGGAGATCTTGAATGATGGTATTCTGAAATAACCTCGAGTTGGATTGGGGAGATCCTATTGGATATGATGAAAGCTTCTTTGGTAGCTGCTGAGGGGGAAAGCCTTCTCATGGTCGTACAATTTGCTTCTGCGCTGTAGATTTATTAGCCGGCATGCATCGATTGACAGGTTGACAGTCTCCAGGCAATCATTCTGTACCTTGGCTTTACCTAAAAATTGGTTACGAGAGCGGTATTTCACATTGGAGTACTACTGCTTCTATTGTACACGGCCACCTCTTCGGGAGTTAGGTTTGATCATTTAGCATTGAAGTATCAATGACTTGAGGAGTGACATCTCAATTCATGACCAAACATAGCTAGGTATCATAAATTCTAACGACCTTTGAGTAGTATGGCAGTTTAATTGGCGAGGAAAGACTCCAATCATTGCAGTGTAGTAATGGCGTCAACGGTGAAACAAAATAGTATGGCAAACTCTTGGCTATGGCTGTGGCGCAAAAAGAGGATCGTTTGCAACGGTTTTCGCAACACATGCAAATGAAGTTTTTTGTAGGAAATACAACAGTATCGGTAACATGAGTGAATGTTGATTAAAGTCTAGGTCGAAGATGAAATAGAAATAAAAAATTAGACAAAAATATATTAAAGTGTACCAATAAAAATCGTACTCCGCATCGTAACACCAATTCCCAATTCCCAATTCCAAATTCCAAATTCCCATGATATAATTAATGGATACAACATGTCAAAGGATTGGAGCAAATCGCATACCGAATGTAGGATCCTGGAGATTTTTAAAGTGGTGCAAAGAGATAAAAGAAAGGCAAAATATTTATTCCGGTGGGGAGAAAAGATATGACCCCACCTTTTTTCTCATTTCTTTCCTCACTTATCGTCCATGAGTCTACTCCCTAATGTATGAAGCCATAAAAAATCCAAATAATTTTCATCCGGGTGTCAACCGGCAAGGTATGGGTCGAGACTCTCTTGTAGTCTAGTAGATGGGTCTAGTTCTAGTAGGTCTAGTCTAGTAGGTTTAGTCTAATAGGTAGGTCCAATCTAGTAGGTAAGTTCTCACTATTATTGTGATTCCTCCTGCATCCGGAAAACCATGGCTGCATCCCGATTCCATCATCTGTACTGTCAAGGTATGAGTGGACTCAGTGGGGATGGCTTATGCAAACTATGATGCATCCCAGGAAAAGCTATTTCCCTAGTTAGTACAGAAGTAGGTACCTATCTGTACCGAGCATGCAAACGTACTTCCTACACACACTTTTTTTTCTTCTTTAAATCCTATTTTCTTTTCTAGACTGCGAAATCTTTCCATTACTTTCTACATATTGCAACATCTTTGTTTTTATTTGGATTTTATTTATTTATCTATTGATTTATTGATTTATTGATTGATTTATTGATTTAATTCTTTCAATTATATGGTATTGTATTCTGTTGTATTGTATTTTTAAATCTAAAAGTCCAGAGGCCCATACATCCATACATCCATCCATACATCCAAATATCCAAATATCCAAATAATCACATCGATTGATTTGTTGATTCAATCTGATATCTCCACCCATCTGCTAAGTATCCAAACTACAAGGGAAATTCCCAGGGTTGAGCCATCAAACTCCTGGGAACTAAGGGGAAACTAGTAGCAAGATCTTATCTACTCCGTATGTACAGAGTAGACTTTCTAAACTTTTCCATAATTCATTTTTATTCGTCAATTTCAATTTGCATCATTACAATATTATCTTCCCCAGTAGACCTTGCTTCTGCGCTCTGCGAGCGTGAGGCAGATACGAAAATTTGAATACCTAAGTATCTTACCACTCACGCGCTCTTTTTCTTTTGACCTTTCACCTGCAAAACTTGTCAATAATGTCTTTCCCCTCATCGGCTTCAGGGCCAACTCGGCGTCGTGGAGATTCCATCTCATCATACTCAAGTCCCCGCCTCATCCCTCGTTCTTCTCCTGCGCAAGATGGTGTCTCCAATGTGCCATCCGATCCGAATCATGGCTCCTTTCGAGGTCAATCTACCCAGCAAAATTCGACGGCTAATATTTCCGGCACCTCGCACCAATACCAACCTACACGTTCTTTTGTCCATCTCTCCTATCGTGGAGACCCAGGTTAGTGTCACCTCATACCTCAGATGAGATATCGCAATTGAATATCATCTGACATCATCGCAGCACCAGTAGACAGCGCACAGTATGCCCGCAGTGTTAGAGAGGATACGGCCGAGCTTGCATCATATGCCCTGTCCGACACATCAGCCGCAGCTCCTCCTTCCCCAACCCGACCACGCATAACGCAGATGCACCTCGAATCGTACTTCAATGGAGGTGAAGAAGAGTCAAGATCGAACCGAGAAACTGAACCCTCACGTCACGAAACTATAGAGGAAGTGTCTGAGCCAGTTACTCCAGAGGAGCGCTCCTCGAGCAGCCTTCCACAAAGCGCATCTGCTATAGCCAATATGCTCAGAAATTCTCCTCCAAGTACATCACCGCCGAACACAGATGGAGCATCAGACTATGGAGCCATTGAAAACTATCGAGACGATTCCGATTCGCGGAATGGTCGTCTCATAATTACCTCGCAAGGTGTCAAGATGGACTCGACGGAACGCACACCCTTACTGTCTAAAGTTTCATCCCCACATTCACGCCCCGGTTTGATCAGAGGTGATCAAGATCTCGAAAGTTTACATAAGAAAAAAGTACCAAGTTGGCCAAAGGTACGGAATGCCCTGAAATCGACCAGAGAACGAAGCACTGCCGTGGTTGAAACTGCCTTTAACCCCAAGCGCTGGGATCAAAAGGCAATATGGCAAAATTGTGTCATGGCACCGGTTCAATGTCTCCCATCAGTACTTTTAGGAGCGCTTCTCAATATCTTGGATGCGTTATCATACGGAATGGTACGTTTAATTGCTGCTTATTACCAGTTACACAAGACTTTAAGAAACAATTAAGTGAGCCCCAATCCCAGGGCTTACTTCCTCTTTTACTTTTACTTCTACCTTTCATTGCCCCGTCCCAACCCAACTGGCCCCTTGAATTCAAAACTTTATACTTGGATTATGCCTATTATGTGTTAACATTTCTTTGCATAGATCTTATTCCCTCTAGGACAGCCAATATTCGAAAAACTTGGTGCTGCTGGAATCTCCATATTTTACGTGAGCACAATTATTTCGCAATTAGTGTTCTCATGTGGTATGAGTACATTCAAAGGAGGTATTGGTAGTGAAATGATAGAAGTTGTACCATTTTTCCATAAAATGGCGTTTACGATAATGGAAGTAGTTGGCGAGGATAATCCCGAAGCCGTCATCGCGACAACTATCACGTCATATGCAATTAGTTCCATTTTGACAGGCCTTGTATTCTTTTTAATGGGAACCTGTGGCTTTGGTTACATCGTTGGATTCATTCCCAGACACATACTCATAGGATGTATTGGTGGTGTTGGTTGGTTTCTCATCGCTACTGGATTTGAGGTTACAGCACGCCTTGATGGGAATTTAAATTACGACTTAAACACTCTGAACAAGATGTTTGAGTATGATACCATTGCTTTATGGGCTATTCCTTTCGCCATAGCTCTTTTTATTGTCTGGTCCCAAACCAAAATTACCTCGAAATTTTATTTATCCGCCGTTATAATGCTCATTCCAGCAGTATTTTACTTTTTTGTTCTCTCATTGGATGAGCTGGAAATACCAAACTTACGTCAGAAGGGTTGGATTTTTGAGGAACCTGAAGCTAATGAGCCATGGTGGTATTTCTGGACTTTGTACAAGTTCCATCTTGTGCGTTGGGACGCCATTATTGAAACAGTCCCTGCTATGTTTGCTTTAACATTCTTTGGACTTTTACATGTTCCTATCAATGTTCCAGCATTGGCCATCAATGTTGGAGAGGATCATCTTGACTTGGATCGAGAACTAATCGCACATGGTGTCTCAAATATGCTATCTGGATTTGCTGGAAGTGTTCAAAATTATCTGGTTTATACCAATTCGATACTTTTCATGAGATCAGGTGGTAATCGTCTGGCTGGTATTTTACTTGCTGCCGCTACTTTCGGTATTCTGATGTATGGACTCGTTTTAATCGGATACATACCCGTCATGATGGTTGGGGCTCTCATCTTTGTACTTGGTTTCGAGCTTTTGGTTGAGGCTGTTTGGGTACCAAGGAAGAAGTTGAAGTCCCTTGAGTATTTGACAGTAAGTTTATGACTCTATATCACTTCCTTTCGATAGTTACAGTCGGATGTTCACATATCCTTTGGTTCAAAAGCTAACATATTTAGGTCTGCGTTATCGTGATCACAATGGGTGTCTATGATTTCGTTGCTGGAATCTTCATTGGCATTGGCTTGGCCTTCGTATCATTTGTAGTTCAAACCTCTAGGATTCCTGCAGTTAGGGCATCTTACTCAGGTGAAATAGCTGGATCCACTGTTCGTAGAAACGCTACTCAATCCCGCTACCTTCGCGATGTTGGTCAACAAATTCACGTTACAAAGTTGGCTGGATATCTTTTCTTTGGTACTATAGTTAGTGTCGAGGAACGTATTCGTGCATTAGTCGAAGATGAAGCATTCACCGAAAGACCCATCCGTTTCTTGATATTCGACCTTTATCATGTGACGGGAATTGACTATTCCGCTGCAGAAGCGTTTCTTCGATTAAACCGCATTTTCAGCAAGAAAGGCGTTACCTTATGTCTTAGTGGCATTGCTTTTGAAGGTCCTATAGGTAGTCATCTTAGATCAGTTGGTCTTGGCCAAGGTCAAGTAATTGAAGATGGCAATGAGGTAACATTATTCGAGGATTTGAATTCTGCATTGGAAAGTTGCGAAAACGAGTTATTGAAAACACTTTACGCTAGTCAACAAGCTCGAGCAAATCGAAATACAACTTCAAATCAATTAGAAGTACCCACAAGTCGAAACAGCCGGGGTAAATCATTCTCCCATTCTTTCGATACTCAATTCGGTTCTCCAAGGCGTAGTCAACTTTTTCGAATGGCTACTAACGCTTTGGAGGAAAATAACGTACCTGATATTAAATATTCTAATTTTAAAGAACCCCTTCGCTTAATTCTTCAAACCTTCCAAGGTCTCACCAAAAAGAATGAAGATTTCTGGTTCCGCGTCGTCCCTTTCTTCACTCGTAAAGAATATCCCGCCGGAGCAACACTCTTCCGTCGAGGTGAGCCAGCAAAAGGTTTTTATCTTCTCGAAGAAGGTATTCTCCGCGCCGATTATGAATTACCTCAAGGACGTTACTTTGAAAGTATAGTTGCGGGAACCACATGTGGAGAATTACCATTTTTCTCCGAGACAGATCGTACGGCGACAGTGATAGCGGAGAGAGATTGTGTGGCGTGGTTGATGGAAAAGGCGGATTGGGAATTGTTGCAGGAGAAAGATAAGGAGGTCTCGCAGGAGTTGTTGAGGATTGGGTTGAAGTTGACGAGTGAGAGGATGAGTGCTATTACGAGTTATGTTTTGACTACTGCTGGATAGAGGGAGGGGGAGAGGTGAGGGGATGGAAGAGGGGATGATTGTGTGGATGCTTGAATATAGGTGGTTTGGTGGTGGATGGTTGGTGGTGGTTGGATTGATGGGTGGGTAAATCCGACTATGCGAGCATGTACGTATACACATGCATGAAGGATACTTATCTATCTATTTACCTAGTAGTTGTTGGTTCACAGTACATTCATTACATTATAGTAGATATTTCATATATGCATGTATACATGCATAAAGGGAGGAAGGAACGGAGGAAGCTTCATATATCAAGGGTACTCGAAAAAAACTTAAATTTGTATGTAATTGGGGTTAATTTTTTTTTTTCCAGAATGGGCGTTTCTGGTGGGAGGATGGAAAATGGGAATAGAACTTAAAAGTAATGGAATTTGAATGGAATAGAATGTAATATTTTTGATTGAGTTTTGTATATGATTTGTATATGATTTGTCTGAAAACATAGTAACAAAACATTCACACAAATTGTTCATAATTAATCTAACATACTGATTGACTGCAGCAAATCTAACTTTTCTAACTTTGCACCCGGGGCAAAGTTTTTATGACTGATGGATCTTAGACTTTGTGTGAGATGCCGCAATGAGCATTATTATTACCTCCTGTCTATTTAATTCAAATATATGATTGCTGTACCTTGGACTTGGCGTGTGAGAGACACCGCAATGGAGGAAGTAATCAATCATAGGGCCAAAAATAATCCGAGAAAATGCTCCCGAAAAGCTCTCCACTAGTATCTGCGAAATGTTTTGCTACATACACCATCAACCATACTTATTGAAAGTAGGATAATGTTCCTCCAATGCCGCCTTCACAGCCTCCAAACACTCCCGTTTGCGATAAGTACCACCCTGCTCAGATGGCCAACCATGCTCTCGAAAGATCCTCTGGATCATAGGGATCATTCCGTCTTGGGATGGCCCAAATTTGGTGTTAAATGTAATAACCTCTCGAGAGTTGATGGGGATCCACTTGAGTTCTCGGAACTGCTTCTTCAGAAGCTCAAAAAAGTCTGTGATTGCCCAAGCCGGGAACTCTTGCCGCCATTCAATCTCGTTCTCGGGTATATTCTCATCCAAATCCCAGGATTCGACGGGTTCGATGAAAGAAGGATCGTCGTCTAAGTTGTATCGATGGTTACCGCCCCCATCAGACTCTGGCCACTAGTTCAGCAGGGAGTCAGTAAATTCTTAGGGATAATTAATTTTAGAGGGAAATAGAGGCGTAAAAACGAATAAAGAATAGAATATAACGTAAAAAGAGTATTACTTACGTAAACGATGCCCAACTCTGTGTCGAGAAGAAAGGTCTTGTTCTCTCTATCGCCGCAGGTGAGGCCGACAACGTGGGCCGGTATATTATCGAGAGCACCTTCAGTCATGACTTTGAGACTTTCTCCAAAGCTATCCCTATCTACTCCCGCCTCGACTCTCCCAAGATCAGCCAGCGATTGCCAGTCCGCCCAATAACAGTTGGCACTACCGTGAGGAGGAAATAATTCGCTGTTGGACGAGTCTTGACGAATGTAAGGCAAACTGCGGAGTAATGCAATCACCTCGTTCGATTTCCCAAATAGCCGTCCAAATTCCGGTGAAACGGTAGGCCATCCTCCTTTTGGCGGCTCGATGATTTCGGATTCATCCATGTATAGGTCGACAAGGAAGCGATAATAGTCGCGGAAGGCGTTGATTGTCGCCTCGCGAGAATAGCTAACTTCGTCGAGATCAGGCATTTTCAAGTATTGCTAATTTTTCGATATCGATAGTTGTGGTTTGTGACTTTCAAGCTCCGGATCACCAAAACGCGGGAAAAGAAATGCGGGGGAGAAATCTGGGGTAAAGTGGAGGATCTACTGGTACTCTAAGAATACGTTTAAAACGCCACTTATTTGACCTAAAAAGTAGCTCCACGGCAAGTAAATTTATATAAAATGATTTTATTTAATCAATTAATAGATAATTTCTAGCTCTCTCCCACATCCCCGCAAAACATATTGATGATTACATACTTATTATTATGATTGAAATCCTACCTCGTTACCTTACAAGATATATAATGTTTCTTTAGTCCTTGCTTTGTAACAATGTAAATCATATATCAGGATAAAAAGAGCTCGTTTCACAATATCGACAATATCCATATAAAATTTCGTGTATTTCTTTTCTTTGGATAATATTCCCCACCAGATTCAATTACAAAGTATGTTCACTAGCTTTTCTTTTCATTTCAATACGCGCCTTCTCTTCAACTTTTGCATTTCTTCCTGCTTTCTCCGCACCTTTTCCCATGCTTCTTTTGATAGTATCAGAACACGGTACAATGGCTACGATGAGTGAACACACGCGGCTAATGCTTAGCCACCATTGCCTGGCACGGCGTAGGGTTGTCGGTAGTTGTATACTGTGGGGTGCGTGTTATAGTAAGGATCGTTAGAAAAGAGAGCAAAGCCGGGGTCTCGTGGGGCAGTATGCTGGGGCCCTGTGTAACAAGTCAACAGTTGCCATATATTATGCGGCAGAATCTATAATGGAATCCTCTCGGAACTTACAGCATGGGTTCTGGTCCAAGCCATCATTCGCAGCAGCAGCTGGCCAGCTCGAGATACTGAACTCTGGCCTTTGGTTGACAGTGATTTCGGCTAAGCGCCTGAAAGTACGTTTGTTTTTCGCAACATCATGTTCGTCGGTTACCTTCAGTTTACTTCCAGCGGCGTCGACCTTGTCTTTGAGGTCCCTGTTGGAAAGTGCCCTCTCGGTCAGGAGTTCATCAAAACATACTCCCTTCCACATACCATTCGCGGCTTTCCCGTTCTCCCCACTGGGCAGGGAGCGTACCAATTGACCTCCTGGCCTATTTGAACCGGCATTGATGTATGCCAGACTCTGGTCATTGAGAAGATATAAGGGCGGGCTGTACCAGAACACTAGGTCAGCGCTGCCCTTCCGAATAAAGGCTACCAAGTTGCAAAGGAAAGTGAGAAATAAATGGCGGATGATAAAAATAGATGACCTCGAATATCCAGTGAGAGCTTCAACACGAATATACAACATAGAGCAGGAGTTACTTACTACTCATCAGCCTGACATACTCCTGCTGCTAATCGTGGCCGGTTACCACTAGCTGCCTAGAGAATAGGCAAATCAGTACATGCACCCATACTTCGGGAGGAGGTCGTGAGTTGCCTCAAGAGCCACTTACATCCCACCATCCTAGGCCATCATGCTGTGTTCCCCATGCTCTTGGAACTTTTCTACCCACTACAGAGACATTCAAGGTTAGCATTGTTTTCTCAATGGTAATACGCTAACCTCGAGAGATGCTCAAGGGCTCGATAGCCAGAGAACATCATGTTTGAATAATTTCCTTGAAACTCGTCAAGAAGGGAGCACTCGGGGACAACCTACAGTCGGGCTTTTCTGTGGCTGCGGCCTCGGGTGGGCAAGTCAACGTCGCCCAAGCTGGGTTCTGGCGAATGGCTGAACTGTAGTGCCTGTCGAGAAGTTATTATATGAAGTACAACGACTTTTAGAACTGGGCGTCCCCAGCTTTCGTCATTTTGGAAGAACAAGACTTACCAGCATGCTTGGGGCCAGCTAGGCTTACATGGCTTCGCCACATGAGTTGGTGCTGCATTAGCCGCGTACATGAGGGATGTCACAATCCATTCAGTAACCTCCGTCTTGTCGTTTACACATTTTTGCTCACGTAATTTGTTTCTTAGCCGTTTAGTAGCCTGGGACGCCGGAATTTTGCACGCCGGTTTATTATCACCGCTACCCTTGCCTGGCGCCTTTGGAGTCCCTTGATCGACTGGGTTGGCGGCGTCACCCTTCTTACCGCTACCCTTGGGCAAGTTCTTTGGTTTCTTGTAACTGGAAACGCCGTCTACGACCGTGCTCAAGATGCCAAAGATTTTCTTGATCTCGTCTGGCACCAGGGTTGTCCCTCCACAGGGGCTCAGCCACCAATTGAAGGCACCTTCGGGATCTTCTTCATCGGGGTAGAGGTATGAGACCATCTGGGCGGCTGTAGTAGCCATATCTATTCTCAGGTGTAAGCTTCCACGCAACGAGTACAAACAAAGGGGGTCGTGGTGAGAAATTCAGACATACCCAACCCAGCATCGAGTGCTTTCCCGACCACAGGAATTGCTTGCAAGCCAATGTCAAGGACGAGCTTCAGGGAGGACATGATGATATAGCAGCCGATTTGCGCTATAATCGGCAATGCCTCGGCGATGGTGTCGGCAATCTCGTTCAAGATCCAGTTGTCGCAGAGACATTGTCCAGGGGCTATAAAATAATGCGTTCCCGGCTATTCAGTGTCAGAAATTCTTCCTTCAACATAGATGAGAAATATGGTACAGCTGGAGCTAACGTATGTACCAGAGAGACATATACAATTAGGGGGGGGTACGAGGAGCTTCTTACTGGCTTGTCCCATGGAATAGGTTTGTCGAGTGGCCATAATCCCATACACCCGTAATTCGAGGTTTTTCCAGCTTCTTTCGCCGCGTCCAGCTGAGCCTTACAAGTGTTATAACACTGCATGACACTGTATTCGCGTAGAGAACGATCCTGGTAGATGAAACACTTTTTTGAATTCTCTTGAATGGCAGCATCATAGTCGAAGCGATTAGGATTGTCGTCGTTCGTTATGACCACATCATCTTTCGGAATCGTGGTGCAAACATCGTCTGGGCAATAGCCGTACTTACATGCAAAGATGCAAACTCGATTCAGATCAACATTGTCCCCATCCCAGGCTATAATATCGGTTGCAGACTTTTCAGTTGGGAGGGTGTTGATAATGTCTGTATCCGTGCAAAAGCATATTGACTCTGGACAGAAGCCCAAACTGCACGAGAACTCACATAGGTCGCCCGAGTTGATAGTCCTGTCTTCTCCAGCCACGCAGCCTTCCTCTCCCTGACTTGGCCTATCGGGTGGCTTAGCTATATCGTCTGTCGTAAACGCTTGTAGATCGAGAGCCCAATCAATACTTCCAGCAAAGTTGAGGCTTTTCCACTTCATAACAGTTAGCATTACGCTTTGTAAATTACAGGGGTACGTATGTTATCTTCGAAAATCTGCTGGATTGGAGTTGTGTGAAGCGAGGATTTGTACGTACATTCGCTCGGCGGGTTTCTTTTGTAGTTGGTGTTATGTAGCTCACATAGTCGCCCTGATAAAGCACAATATCTGAGTCAGAGGCTTCGTCGTGAAAATTTTGCTCGGTTTTGCTTCGTGAGATAAGTTCATTGATCTCAGCATTTCCCAGGTAGCCACTATAACACAAGATGTTTAGTACATGGCTAATCAGAAGCGTGTTTGGACCAGGCGTAGACCATATCTGAAGTAATTCTAAACACAACTAACCCTGTCTTGGTGCATCGTCCCGGATTGGCGTTAGATTGGATACTGGAGCCAGTGAAATCGCACATCTGAGAATTTTGGGGTCAGCATTTGCCTACAATGCAAATCTTTGAGGAGTTCGGGTACAGTCTGGGCGCATAAGGGAGAGTCGGAAGGAAATAATGAGTCAACCAAGCTCACCGGTCCCCAGCAACCATTAGTGGCCATTCTGAAAGATCTCCCATAGCTTGCTTCACCAACAAATATCTTGTTATTAGGAACCCCTGCTTTGGTGACTGTTTCTTAGTCAGTACTGAGGGCTTTTGACAGCATGTAAGACTTACTCATTGCAAGAGAGTTACGTGTCTCGGTCAGGTTGACATGACTTCGGATGCATCTTCCAGAATCGCATTGGTCATAAGCATTAGGGTTCCCTGCATCCCATTGACCGTGCAAGTCATAGGTCATGTAGACGATGTAATCAATGACGGCGGAAATGCGATCAATTGGAAATCCCTTGAGATACCAGTAAGATGCTGGTGCGGCAATCGAAACCGAATGGTCCGTTCCCAACTGCTGTTTGAGAACTGTGAGGAACTTAAGGTAGCTGTCAGAGATCAAAGAGTCAGCGATTGCTTGTTTGTACTTGTTTCGGGAGTATTTTGAGAGCAACTTGCTCATGAGCTACTCATGTAGCAGGAAATAACGACTCTCTGATCCACTTACTCCAGGCCATCTGTAGTCTTTCCAATCGGTGCACCATTGACAAGGATATCTGGGGCTCCAGGGTACTCCCAGTCAATATCGATCCCATCTATACCTTCCGCTTTTGCGAATGTGGCTAGATTAGTTGCAAAAAGATCGCGGTTGGTGATAATGGCTGACCGAATGATATTGTAAGTAGCCGCTTCAGTTGATGCTGCCCATCCGCCGAAAGAGGCAATTCTTTTGACATTCTTTAGAGCCTTGAACTCATTCCATTGTCCGGTTCTGCTTTCTTTAATGACCGGCTTCCAGGTGGCCGAGTCGATTTCACCAAAGGCCCAATGAATGCTGTTCAAGCAGTTAGCATTGCTTGCAACAGACATTCTTCTCTTCGCTTCTCAAGATCAGAAATACAAACTTACTGAGTATAACTTCCATCTGTGTTGGCGTCCTTCGCTGACAACCACAAGCAATCTCGTTCAAAGTTGAATGAGCTGTAGTAGCCAACACGCGAGAAAACAGCAGGCGCACCCCTGGATGAATTTAGTACAAAAATGCGGCACATTGACAGAGCTGTAACTTACGAATTCTGCTTGATACCATTACCGCAGTTAGACACGCAGGTATTTCCGAAGCCGTCCAGCTTAACGTGAAGGTTAGCAGTTGCCTCGTCCTGAAATATTTGGGAAGTGACCATCATACCTTACTACCCGGTCCACCACCCTCAGGTGCATGGATATCGCAATGCGCAGGAAATACGCCACAAAACCCCCAGTTGCTACAGCATGCTTTCAGCGGGCATGGATTGAGATCGGCTATTGATGTCGTCGAGCTTGATAGAACGGTGCCGGGTACGAGAGGTCCGCATTCCGTTCCCGCCTATTTAATATATCAGTATCATCTTTCCCCAATATCCTAGGAGCTAAGGGAACATAACAAAGGCTCGAATGACCTCCTAAATGTGTAAAAAATTCCGAGGGGGAGGGGGGGTAATCACTTGCCTGTGGGGGAGGGAGTCCAGCATTGCCATCGCTGAGACACTTGAAGGGCGCGGGGAAGTCAGTGATTGTCTAGCCTGGAAGGTTTCGGGAAAAGAATGAGAAAGGTAAGGCATTCCTAAATAGTAAAACGGGGAGTCCCTCGTTACCTACCATGTTATACCCGAGAAGCTAGAAGGACACAAGGAAGTCAGTGATTGCCTGATCAAGAAGGTTTCGAGAGAAGGATAGGAGAATGATGATATATTCTAGAACGGCAAAACTTGGACTCCCTACTACCTACCATGTTTTTGCACTCAGTCCAGGCCCACGTCTTTCCTTTGTTCCACTTCTCAAGGTCGGTAACTGTGACTCCATATTGCTTTGCGAGTGCATCACAACTATCACCATTCTGAATTGAATGGGTCGCGCAGATGCCGTCGTCTCCTTGCTTTGGTGTTTCCGGCTTTGGTTCAGTGTATGGGTCACCTGCCGAGCAACAGATGTAATCCCCAACCTGAAGAGCCGAACATAGATCTGTCTTTGGGTTGTAATTTGTAAAATCAGCAGCTGAAATGCCGCAACGAGAGACAAGCGAGCCGCAACCACTAGACAACGGGGAGTCAGTACAGGAATTAACATCTCAGGGTTATACTAGGAGAAAATTCGATTATGGCTTACTCTCCAGATACAACTTGAATGTAGTTGCAAGTAGCTCGCTTATTGAGGTCACCGCTCTTCTCCACCACAATGTTTCTCTTTTGATTTCTGTACGCTCTTGCAATCACAGTTCTACTGCTAGCTACAGAACTACTGTTGCTTGCATCGGTAGCATGTGATCTCGCAATATCAAAGACCTTGACGGTCAAATCTATTCCAGGAATGAGGTTTCCTTGTTCGACACAGCGGCCTTCGCTCCAGTCGACGGCGATTTGCTCTGGGAAATATTTGTCAGAAAAGTTTCAATATTCAATGGCCCCAAGGGAATATGTCTCAAATAAAGATATATCGGAAGGAATGCGAGAATAGAACAGAGCTCAGTATCCAAAAACTTACGGATTGCAGTTAGATCGCCTGTTGTGTCAATGGCAATACCTATTATTCGTGCAGATTCCCGCCCGTTGCAAAGCTGAGTGACTGTACGATTAGAGACTGGATTGCTACCGAGAAGCGCCTCCCTAGGTAACGAGGTAGTCAGCAATTGCCATGTTTCAGGAAGAAGATAAGACAAGTCTCCAAAAGATCTTGAGACATTGAGAAAAGGAAATAATGAGCTCCCCTAATGCTTACAAAGCCGAAGTCACAGTAGGTTTACCGAGACCTGGTCCAATGTAAACGCTTGCAATTGTTTGGCCGTGGTAAGCGAAAGCAAACGTTTCGTCGCAGTTATCTGGCGTTTCGAAGAACTTCTGCAGGCCTTTCAAGACACTATTCACCTCACCACGGTCCCCCTTTCCCCCGTCGCTACTAGCAATCACTTCCATTTCTCCCGAAACCTGTGTCCCAATAAACGAACAGGCTGGTGCAATGTCGAGACTGGCTTGAAAAAGATCGCTCGCTTTCTTGGGATTCTCCACAGGCTTCAAGTTCAAGCTATCATTTACTGGTATGGTAAGGGCGGGGAGACTTGGTCCCTCAAGCGTACAGCTTCGAATGAGAATATCGGATGCTGGATCATCCAGCGATTGAGTGACAGAAAGTTGTAGAAGCATAGATTCTTTGCAACGCTGGAGTCGTTTAACGGACAAGTATGGTATCCAACTATGCATATTGGCGTAATCGACACAGAAAATCGGGCAGTCATGTTGATCAGGATAATAGGTTGTCAGATCTCCGATAGGCGAAGGATCGTTATTCTCTAGATTAAAGATTAGTTATAGATTTAAGAAGTATTCTCAAAAATCAAAAATTCATATTTAAGGAGTGATATACTCGAACACGATTGTGAACACCTGAAAGTTGTGAAGTAGGTGCTGGGATATTTGGAATTTAGACTTACCCAAAGGCTCCACAGCTTGGGTTCCATTGAGGTTGAGAGCAGCGTTCACGATGCGAGCCCCAAGAAACAGCCAGACCGCAACCGCAAGAGGTCTTGAGATAGGCATCATATCGTGCAAGAAGAAAACCGAGCAATGACACGACACGAGAAGACGGCGGAAGACGTCAACTACTTGTTTGCGCTCAAGTAGACCTATACAAGCACCATAAGGTACTTTCTGAGACGTATATAATGATTAGAATTAGATTGTCATATATGATTTTTGTTTGCCTATAAATATGATCGATATGATTGTTGAAATGGCCGAAAGTGTTACAAAACTGGATTCCCAGAATCGTATAAGAGGTTATATTATATAATAAAAGCGAAGAGGAGCTAATCTGAGGTTATTATCAAGAAAGTGAGGCTATCTCTATTTAGTGGTTTAGCTAATAAAACTACGAATATGATTTTACTTATATTATATATTGTATGATTTATTTTTATTTTTATTGAATAATATATAATAATCTTAAAGAAATAAATTATATAATATTTCTAAAGATTTTTTTCTTCCAAGTACTTATTGTATAAATGATGATGATGAAATAGCAAAGATTATTATGGAAAAGTCAATTAGACAAGGAGGATAAGCTAATTCTGAATTAGAAAAAAAAAGGGGTGTTACAAAGGGTAACAATAGATCACGAGATTAGTGTCACGTGATCCAGAAGCCGATTAATCGGAATCGGCTTTGCGGCAATCGATCTGTCGATAGTCGATTTATCGGTTAGTAAAGTACAAAGATCTATATAAAGGGATAGGATTCCATTATAATGTAAAGCTTCGTGTTTAAGAACAATCATTATTTTTATAGTATAATTACAAGAATAACAAACTTAATTATTATATTATCTCATCGATTATTTACTTGAAGTTTAATCTAAACTTACTTTGCATTCAGAACTCTATAATTATTTCTATATAATCAAAAGGTTGTTCTTGTAATACTTTGAACATCATTATTGCTTCAAATACTGAATCAATATCAATCGCCTAATATAGCAATTACCGGCAATGTTCCACAAAAAAACTAATATAACAATATACCTTCAACAAATCAGACAATCGACAAAAACAACGATATCATTATAAGAGAATCTAAAAACATTACAATCAACAAAACCCTCAAAATCGCTTTATCAGACAAATACACTAACGATCAACAAAAACTCAAGATATTCCTATTATAACTTGAAATGTATTTTAAGTTTAATAAGGACAAGTTCATCAATGGTTCAGCCAAAAGTGTATAAGCCACATTGTACCTCCAAAAAGAAGCATCTAAATAAATTCAACCTTACCTATATAATTATTTCGAATATAACAACTCGGATCGTATGCAACCAACCAAAGCAATCTTCAATACCTTTAACGGATTTAAAAAAGAGATTCGAAGAATGTTTAATAATACTAATAAAGGAAAAATAGCTGAAAAAAAGCTATTTAATATTAAACAAACAAAATCAGCTGTCAAATATACCATGGAATTCCGACAATATACAGGAATGATGGGATAGGACTCAACAACCATTATAAACCATTATCATAAAGGACTTAAACCAGAAATTAGATTAGAACTCGATAGATCATACGTAAGCAAAGATTTGAATGACCTGATTAAGGAATCTATCGAATATAATAATCGACTTTATGAATATAAAACAAGTCAATAAATTTATAGACCTTAAAAAAATCGAAATCAAGGAAAATACCGAAAGAACAAAGGTAAACAACATTACAATCTATAACAATATAAAGATTCTATAAAGTTAAATACTATCTATAAAACTTCAATCTAAAATGATCCTGAAAAAAAATAACAACGAGATAACAAATTATATTTTGAATATAGAAAAGTAGGTTATTAAACAAGACAATATTAAAACAAAGGCAATATTAATGTAGAAAAAGGTAGATATCAAAAAAAGAAGTTTGGCAAAAACTAATTTAACATTACCTTTATCCCTCAATTATATACAATCAGCAAAATAAACCTATTCATAGATCAACTATCAATATATATTGAAGAAGAACCCGAATAAGAAAAACTCGAAGATGAAATTAAGAATTTATGATGGATTAATAAAGAATCTAATCAGGGAGAGCTATGGATTATTCAAGAAATCGATGGATGGAATCGATGTATCTGGAAGTTCGGAAATATAAATGAAAGAATCATTAATAAGGACGCCAATATAATCAACATTCAAATAAAAGAAACCTATAAAGCATGATTCATCGATCAACATTGAATTCTATAATATAGAATTATCACCAATATATCCTTCATCGAAAGGATTAATTATGAATATATAATATATTTAGGAATTGAAGAAATATAGGAAGTCTTTTATTATTATTCAAATATAAAGATCGAAAGCAACAATGTTTTCTTATACAGGAAAGTAGATAATAAATATCAATTCACAATTTAGATCATAATATTATCATCAATAATAGGAAGTTTATTAAAAGTATAAGATAATAATATATTCATAACAATCTGGAAGGATATATTTAATAATAAAATTAGAAAAAGCATAAATATTATAAAATTATTAGATAAAGAAGAAAAATTACAAAACTTTGTACTTTTAAATAATAATAATCTATATCCGCAAATTGATCAAAGTCAATTGAATACAATAAATCAGGTAAGACAGATTTATTGCAAAACTAATATAAATGAACAAACAATCCAGATTATAAAAGATTCAAAAATTACAGGAAATTTTATAATACCAGAAACTATGAAGTATTTGGGAGTATAACTTTATACAAAATCGAAACTTTACTAACTGTAATTAATTGATGGATAATTAGCAAAGATTGATAATATAATATTATAGAAGATTTAATCAATATTAATAAATATAAACCAATACAAAGAGTTTATTCAATTTAATATTGTTTCATTTAGGAATCAATAAATCATTTTAAGGATATTATAATTCAAAGTATATAACCTTATTATTGATTGATCTAAGAAAATTATAAGTTTCGATTAATATATAAACAATTATATAGAATTGCAAAAAACATCTACAAAACAAAATATATATTTAAAAGAATTGAAAACAAATAGTACCAATAATATAAGATATTCAGTCCAAGATCCCTGTCACGAACCACACTCATTATTATCCTAGGATTGAAATTGTCCCAGGATTAGTGTCCTAAGACTAATGGTAGATCATATAATGGATAGACTGGATAGATCAGTCTATCCTATCTATTTATTTGAATAGATAGATTGGATAGACCAGTCTATCCAAGCTATCCAAATTATATTTATTAGTATATAGTCAGAATAGTTTCATAGTTTAGGAGCTTCGTGCTCAATTTAGTTATCAATTAGTTTATCTATATTCTATTTGATTTAGTAACGATTTCACTTCCAAATGAACCCTATTGATAAAGTTTTAACTTATAATTACCAATCAACGAAACCTCAGGCAGCTGCTGCCTTCAGTACAATATCGTTATACTTTGAGCATCATTTCGGTTAAGCTTTATCAATTACAATGGACTCTATTCAGCAAAACATCGAATCAGTTTCCTTCTCCTCTATCGGAGCCTCAGGACAGGCTGCCGCCAATATAAAGTTACGATAAACAATCCAAATATCTACTTTTGATCTATTTCATAAAGATCGTAGTAAACATCGAGTTTTTATCGTATAAGCTGATCTTTATTATGCTTTTAATGGATATCTCTTTTTGACATCAATACAAAGGATCTTGTGGCTAATCTCGTTCTTTCGAAGAATTGTGTTCAATTGAATCGAACCCTTTTTTAATGATCTAATGATCAAAACCATCAACAGTCAGCTCAATGAAAATATGAAATCTGAGATACATCGTTTTTTTGGTATTTATAAGTTATTTCGACAAGGTTTCGATAAAGCCTTCAGGGAAGTTGACCCCGATCATATAATTGAAAGAACATTACAACAACTTAAACAAACAAGATTAGTTACAATTTATATTGCTAAGTTCCAACAATATGCCGAATATATTATATAAGATGATGATTATCTTAGATCCCAGTTTTATAAGGGATTCAAGGACATCATCAAGAATGAATTAATAAGAGCTTCAAAACCACCAAACCTTTCTGAATTAATCGAAACCTTTATTTTAATCGACAACCGTTTTTACAAAAGACGAATGAAGAAAAAGGGAACTATTCAGAAAAACAGAAAGTTTTCTAAACCTCAACGTCAAAACAGACACTACGATACCAACGACCCAATGGAATTGAATAAAGCTGAACGCCATTATAAATCAAACAAACTTAACATTAAAGAAAAGAAAAGATGCAAAAAGAATAATTTATACTTCATTTATGGAAAAGGTAGGCATATATCTCGAGATTGTAACCAAAAGAAACCATTCACTGCGAAAAACAAGAAACAAGTAAGATTTGGAAACAAAAGACAAAAACCCCAGAAAGTGGATATACTAAAAGGTAACTCTCGCGAGATTGGATTGCTAGAAAAAGAGTTACCCCAACCATATCCAGAACAACTCAAAGAGTTGGGTATAGTAATCCCATCTATAAAAGTGGAACTAATCGAAAGTGTCAACGAGGAAATCGAGTTTACAGATAATCATAAGTCAGTCGAATTGCTTGAAAAGGAAAGATTTGAAGACAATCCGCAAATCAATGAAATCTATTCAAAACCTCAAAAAAACAAGCTATAATACCTGACCAGTTACCTTGATGGAAAACGCATATAGCACCATCACAAAGAACAGAAACCTGATTTTGTAGAAGAACATCAGATTCATAATCATCCAACCTTGTTGATCTTATACACTATCATTTATAGCGATCCTTATCGAATAATATTCAAAGAGAATACAAGGGAAGACAACACTAAAAGATTTGTCGCAGATTTAGGCTTTCCTCGGATTAGTGAAGAATGGGAGTATAATGATCATAACCTAATCATCAAAGATATATAGGAAATTCTGTTACAAACTGAATACCACAGGATCTGGTGTAGGATTAATTATTACCATAAACGCTATTGGGCCGAGGATTATTGCCGAGACTTTCAGACAGGATCAATAGAATTGTCGGTAGCTATACTTTACAGATTATTGAGTATAAACGAATATCAACATAAATAATTGAACCTTTTTATTGGAGAACGGATCACCGAACCATTATCACTGGAACTTAATGGTACAATTGGGATTGGATAATTAATCGTAGGAATCAGTTTCGGAAAACAAGGAGTTAAAGCCTTAATCGATTCAAAAGCTATGGGAATGTTTATAAATCCCAACTTCGCAGAAGAAAACGGAATCCCTACTGAACTTAAAGAACATCCATACCAACTGACATTACTGAAAGGAAAGAAAGCTGAAGTAAACAAATAGATACAAAGACAAACTAATACTTTAAAAATAATTATACCAGAAGGGTATACTGAACAAATCAAATTGGACTTAATACCATTAGGCAGACATACAATAGTCTTGGGAACCCTTTGGATTAGAAAGCATAATCCAAATATTGATTGGGTAAAGGATACCCTCACATTCGATCGTTACAATTGTAAGAACAAATGATTATATGGTCCAAAGAAACAGATTTCCAAAAAGACCGGATACTATATTATAACAGTTACAGATCCTCCACTGATCAACAAAGCCAATACAAAAGAGATTCCAGTGTAATACAGAAAATTCGCCAGGCTATTCGAAGACCCACAGGATTTGAGAGCCCTGCCAGAACATAAGCCTTGGGATTATGAGATCAATTTCAAAAAAGGATTCACACCCCCAGCTAAGAGATTGAGGCCACATAACCCCAGTACTTTAAGAATATAGGAAGAGTACCGATCTAAAACTGAAAAGAAAGGATGGATTAGGAAATCCAAGTCTCCTTATATATCTAATATACTATTAGCATTCAAAAAAGGAAATCCGAATAATCGACCTTGCGGAGATTATCGTTGAATGAATAATAGGATTATCAGGGATATATACCCTATACTCAAAGTTTAGGAGCTAAGGGATAAACTGAATAAAACAATGATCTATACTAAATTAGATCAAAGGAATACCTTCAATCTTATATGAATCAAAAAAGGATACAAATGGAAGATTGCTTTTATATTACCTTTTGAATTATGGAAATATACCGTTATACTATTTGGATTAACAAATACATTCGCTATATACCAACAACAGAACAACGAAATATTCAAGAAGTTTAATTCATTTGTAATCTGTTATTTGGATGACATCCTGATCTTCTTTCAAAAGAAGGAAGAATATGAGGAATATATCCTTAAAGTACTCGAAACATTTAGGAAGGTCGATTTACAATTCAAGTTATCAAAATGCGAGTTTGAAATCAAGAAAGTAATCTTCCTAGAATATATAATCGAACCAGGTCAAATGAGTATTGACCCAAAGAAAACCGAAAAAGTAAAAAATTGAGAACAATCTAGAAACATCAAAGATATACAAATTATATTAGGATTCGCCAACTTTTGTCGGGTATTCATTAAGGATTTTTCCAAAAGGGTAAAACCATTTACGGAGATAACGAAAAAAGATATAGGATTTGCATGGAATATAAAAGCGAAACAAGTTTTCCAGGAAATCAAAGATAGATTTACCAGGGAACTTATACTCTACAATTATCATGATGATCAAGAAAGCATTATTGAAACAAACGTTTCCGATACCTGTATAACAGGAGTTCATCTTCAAAGAGATGATAATAGGAAACTACATTCAATTGCTTATTACTCTAGCAAAATAAATAAAACAGAACAAAATTACAATATCTATAAGAAAGAACTTATGATTATAATCAAATCGTTAAAACATTGAAGAATCTATCTCCAAAAGGCTAAATTCCCAGTAATCATTCATATTGATTATATGAATCTACGAATCTTCATTATAACTAAAGTTCTGGATAATCGAAGATTGGCTCGATGAACTGAAGAATTAGCTGGTTTCGATTTGATAATCAAATATATAAAAGGCAAAGACAATGCAAGGGCAGATATACTAAATAAACCATCAAAATATAAGAATGATAAGATTTATCAAGAAACAGCGATTTTGAAATCTTTTCCTAATGGAGACCTCATTCCGAACCTAACAGAAATTGCTGTTTTGGAAAATAAACCAATAGAAGTCTGGAAAAACAAACTAACAAATATATAATTGAATAAGGAAAACATCAAATAACCTAAGCCGCTAATAACTATAAATGGATTGATACAAATCGCAGGGAAAATTTGGCTATCAAATAGCATTGCCATTGAATTCATCAAAGAGCAACATATATTACCAATTCATAATCACCAAAAAATACAAAGAACGTATTTAAGAATTAAAAGACAATATTGGAATCCGGGATTCCGAATCATAATCAAAAAAGTGGTCACCGAATATGATACCTGTATCAGGAACAAAGCTTCTCGCCATGCCCCTTATGAACAGATGCACACAACTGAAATACCACCAACACTATAGAAATCAATATCATAGGATTTCATAGGACCGTTATCTAAATCTAAAGATCCAACAATAGAAATGGAATACAATTACCTCCTAATCATTATAGATCGACTAACCAAGTATATGATACTAGTATCATACAAAACTACCTTGATTGTAGAAACCTTGACAACTATATTCCTAAAAGAAGTCATTGCAATATATAGATTACCAAAAGAGATATTATCCAATAAAGATAAACTCTTCATATCAAAATTCTGGATCGCTTTAGTAACATTACTAGATATGAAAAGGAAAATGTCTATAGTATTCCATCTACAAACAAATAAAGGGAACAAACAGATAAACCAAATCGTTGAAGTATATCTTCGTTGTTATATGAATTATCAATAGAATGATTGAATAGGATTATTATTTTTAACACAATTCGCATACAACAGCTCTGCTTCGGAAACTACCCAAATCTCACCGAACTATACCAACTTTGAATACAAATTAGTTGTATACCGAGAACCAAGCATTTCAGAAATAGAGAACCAATCCGCTATTGTACAAATAGAGAAACT
Source organism: Sclerotinia glacialis (assembly GCA_002162575.1). Lineage (NCBI taxonomy): Eukaryota > Fungi > Ascomycota > Leotiomycetes > Helotiales > Sclerotiniaceae > Sclerotinia > Sclerotinia glacialis. The sequence goes on along the minus strand of NGKH01000007.1, from coordinate 509,794 downwards.
TAAGGAAATTCACAAAGAAATAACAATAGAACTCAAGTTTATTGTTGAAAGAAACACTCATTATTATAATAAAAAGCATAATCAGGAGCTAACATTAAAAGAGGGGGATAAAGTTTATTTACTCCGAAAAAACATCGAGACAAAAAGATCAAATACGAAACTGAACTATAAGAAATTGGGATCATTCAAAATCAAGAAAGTTAAAGGACCCTTGAATTATGAATTGGCGTTACCAAAGAGTATAAACATCCATCCAATATTCTATATATCCTTGCTCGAACTAGCATTATCAGGAGTATTTAAAGCTCCTGAAACCGAAATTATATCCATTGATCAAAACGCCGAATACAAAATGAAGAAAATACTAAATTGCAAATATATTAGAAACAAAATCAAATATCTAATAAAATGGGAAAATTACCCGGACTTCGAGAATATATAGGAATTAGAGAAAGACCTCAAGCATTTTGAGAAGTTTGAGGATTTTCGCCAACAGAATCCGGATTTGCTTAAAAGGAAGGAGAATTCAATACGGTTTGTATGAACAACGAATTTATCGAATGCAAAAAAGAGGGATCGAAGGAATCGGAACCAATCGTAGAAAGTTCAGAATCAAATTGACCAAATTGACCAAAAAGATTGGGAGGAATAACAGATATTGAAGTTGCAGCAATTTCTTTTTCTTTTTCCTTTTCGAGTTTTTCCTTCTCCTTTAAAGCATCAAGCTCATCCAGAGAATTTAAACCAGCTGCTATCAATTTCTGCTCCTGCTCATTCAGAAAACATTGTTGTTTACAAAGGCGAGAAATCTTGGCCATAGCTTTTTGCGATACTGCGAAAGCCTTTTTCTTCTTTTTACGAAGTTTTTGTCTTTGACGATTAATAAAAGACCAATCGGAAAGAGTTGGCATTTTGTTCTTCAACTTCATATTGCAAGTTTTTCTTTGACGATAACATTCAGTATATCTACCACTATTAAAGCCCGATTCCAAAGCGACACAACAACGATTGGCTTTTTCACATCAAGTACAAACAACCATTTCGCTTCCTATTCGTTCGATTCGATTACTAAGTTCCAATTGCTCCGTTCGTTTTCGAATATGTTAAGGTAGTATATTGCAAAAAGAAAGAAAGGAATATAAAGGATAAATATTATAGATCTCGTATTAGTTATAAGCGATCGAGGACGACACTTAGCCAGAAAGGGGATAATGTCACAAACCACATTTATTATTATCCTAGAATTGAAATTGTCCCAGGATTAGTGTCTTGAGGTTAATAGTAGATCATATAATGAATAGATTGGATAGACCAGTCTATCCTATCTATTCATTTGAATAAATAGATTGAATAGATCAGTCTATCCAAGCTATCCAAATTATATTCATTAGTATATAATCAGAATAGTTTCATAGTTTAGGAGCTTCGTGCTCAACTTAGTT
>NGKH01000007.1:468113-502098 GCA_002162575.1 Sclerotinia glacialis | reverse complement strand
TATGATTCGATTATATTAGTATACGATTATAATCACCCTAAAATTATATATACATATACCATCAGATTATATAAACAAGAATGCTGGATCACCAAGATCACTAATAATTCAAGATGATCATTAATGATCCAAAGTGATCATAACATGAAGGTCTATATAAACAAGATGGATTTCCTTTATATAAAGCTTTGTGTTCAAGATCAATCATTTAGTATACTCTACTATTAGTTACAAATAGTATATTCATATTGTTATTATTTAAAGTCCCTGCTTAATATCTAGTTATAAACCTACCTCGATAACCTAGAACACTTCCACGTGATCTAGACGGCTACCCTCGTAACATAATACTTGTATAAAGTTTCGTATATTTCTTTTGCTCTTCTTTTTTATTAAATAGAAATTCAAACATTCTAGAGTATATATATATCCTCTTACTTTCTATCAACTATAATAATTCAAATCAAACAAAAATTCATCAACGAGGTAAGCAAGGAATAGATAAAATTTTCTGTAGCGAATCAAATATGTATTGATAGAGTTGGCGTTTTGGCTTTCTAGTATGTGGTTATTCTACAGCTGCAGGATTTCTTGGCTATCGTATGATCGATATCGTCGAGAATTGTCAGATCTCGATCTGCGCCAAGGAGGCACTGGATTCAAGCTTACAAGTCTTCTTACTCCAACTTTAATCTGCGGGGCCGTGGAATTGGTGGAGGCAGAGATATCTCGAAAATTCCCAGTTCCACTTTTTGGCCCCGTGAGGAATATATGGTGGCATTTAGAATAGTCAAAATTTCACATCTCTTGGCGATTTGAACTGTCTTTGTTTTGAGATAATAAACATTTCATCTCAAACCCAATTTAGTCATCAGGTAAGAAACTGGGAATTCAACGAGGAACTGATCAACATGTAAGAGGTATTTTATAGCTTTGTGAATGAAGTGATGTTTTTTTGGTCCAAAAATTATTAGATACGTAAAATTGTTATCTATTCAGAACAAAACAGCTCTCCTTGCCACTTCCACACAAAGCCCGGCGACGCCATGAATAAAATTTTGCTCGCCATGTCCCTTCAATACCCCGGAGATTCTAGCGAAAGTTCTCACTATCAAGATCAGATCCCGTTCCATATGGAATTTGCGGCAGCAGCAACAAATCCAATTCCTACCATCATCCACATTTCGAGGTCTTCGTTACGGCCTGTAACGCCAGCTGATGTTAAAGAGCCTGTCGGGACTGAAGTCACTCCCGGAAGAGTTGTTGCGGTTGCTTTCGTGCTTGTAGAACTTGATTTTGATGTGGGGGAAGCGGTTGTCGTGGTCACGACCTCAGCGCGACAGGCAGCAAATATGATGGTCTCGTTAAGCCAAGTTGGTCCACCAGGCAGCTCGAACATAGCATTGTACCAGCCATTTGGACATTCCGTAGCAAGTTGGACTGCGCTTGAGCTGTGTGCAGCCCACCAAGCAGATGCTGCGCTGCCATATCTATGAAGAGCGGGAAGTCAGCAAACGCTCATAGTAATATATCTCGTGAGCAAATCCTGAAATGATTCACTCGTGAGACGCCAGATCTATTGCTAGATCAACTCACAGTTGATAGTCCGGAAGCACAGAGGCTGGTGCAGCAGTGGTGAATTTGCACCAGTCTTCCTTTGCTGGGAAACATCCACCGTTGATACGATCGACTCCGGTCAAGGTACATGGCTCGATCAGCCTGTCTCCGTATGAATCAATGGCATCGAGTAGGCTGCCTGTTGGCTTGGGAACATCAAAGTATTGAGTAAGGTTCGCTACTACACATTGCCATGGATCGCGGGTTGTGGTCGGCTCGACGGTTGGCAGTACTGTTTCGTGAACTGCTGAATCTGTCCAGGCATTTGCGGTCCCGAATATTGTGACAATAGCCAGCAAGGCGACAGTGTGTGTTCTCATATTGATATCAATCTTGCTTGGTGAGTGTTGGCAACTTGCGAAAAGAAAGGAATAATGAGATATTAAAAATAGTAAAGAAGGCTCGGGGATGCATGCAACCTTGCCAAGTTTTACCGTAAATAAGATTATTATAATAGGATCACACACAGATAAAAATCAATCTCAGGTAATTTAATCTGCCCAAGGGTTCTTATTTTTGTATCAAATATTGAATGTATGCTGATCTTACCAAGATCTTTTCTCGGAGACACTAATTTTTCTAAATAACGAATTCTTTACCTCTAGATTCCTACAAGTCATAAGATTTTGATCGTGATTCGTGGATTTTTAGCTTGGATCGAGAGCTTTTAGCTCAGGTCATGAAGTGTTGAGTTGTATATCGCTAGGTCGTATATCATATATTGGCTATAATATTGATCAATATTTGATGCCTTATTTTTTTAATTATTAATTAAATAGTCTATTGAAATTATAGTTTTTACGTAACACGTGATTAGAGCGCTAGTTCTACTGAAAGGATCTTCGATTCTTAATAATTATTATATAATTAATATAATTTCAATTCTATCTATTAGCTGTCTTATTTATATATCTATTCTTTAATAGATATCGAGTTTGAGATTATACCGGATAAAATCAAGTACTTTATATGAAATAAACTAGTATATATATTAATGCATACTAGTTATTTTACGATGAACTTGGGATATTGAAAATATTTTTTATAAACTTAGTGTATTCATAAATAAGCTTAACTCATTCGCAAATACCCTTACTTTTTCCTTTCTCGGTATCAACTAGCTAGCTCGTTCCGCAACCTAATTTCGCAATATCAATATTGCGCAATGGCCCGGAACACATATAGAAACCATGCTGTGACAGCTTACAATTTTCCCAGGTCTGCACAGCGTCTTCGAAATCAGATGATTCGTCTGAGCTGGTACCATGATCGTTATTCAATTTTGTAATCCGACAAGAGTTATCTGCTTATTTATCTGATTCAAACATGCCTGATACAATAGCATCAGGGTTGAAAATCAGCCCCTCCATCAATCTCTCTTTACTCGTTGATCTTACCAAATCCTTTGTGAGTATCAGTAGTAACCTGTTCGCGCAGCGTGCATAAGAGGAGTAACCCCATCCACGCCAGTACTGTCGACAAATGCGCCGTAGGCCAGTAAGTACTCCAAAATGACGGGGTCACTGGCATTCCGTGCAGCGCAGTTCAATGGGCTCCCCATTATTTCACCAGGCGGAAGTGTAATGTCTGCCTTACAACCAGCTTCAAGCAGCAATTTAACACACAACGTACGGCTTCTATCAGCAGCGTATGAGATAGGAGATGAAGCGTACATATCCAAGATGTCAGGATCGGCACCGTGGTCAAGAAGAATTTGTGTGGACTTGTGGTCGCCCACGTCAATGCTGTGCGACCCATAGCATCGACTACGTAAATTTGTTCTGGATTTTCTGCAATTTCCTCCTCAAGGTCAGATCCGAGAAGCCCCAAAATAATCTTGTGTAGCTTGCTGAAGTTTTGTTCTTCTATCCAATCGCCTGTGGCTGTAAGGCATCTTAAGGCATCTTCGGCTTCCTTTCCAAGTCCTCCTTGAAGGACGAAATCAAAGGCTTTATTGCGAGTACTATTATCGGTCCCTGATGTTGGTCTATCACAAGTTGTTAGCAACTTTTCAGATGTATCAATCGACACAACGTACCTATAATCTGCATCAGCACCCGCCGAAGTTAAAAACTTGACAGTTGCGTACTGCTTTGAGTATAATGCCCACTGATGATCACGATCAATATTAGCTTGAGTCATTTGAGGATTGAGATATCAACTCACTCGAGAGAGCGTATAGCTACGAGTGTTACTGATATCCCAAGGGGATGCTAGGTCACGGCGGAAGAGATCTTTCAACCCCTCAATGTTCCCGTCCATGGCGTAATCAACCGACTGTGACGAGTCGGGTACCCTTCTGAGTGACTTCAAGCTAAATTTCGGTCCCATACTAGCGTGATAGCTCAATTGCATTTGAACAGTTTGAGACCAAAAAATGCCAATAGGGAACCAGTATCCAACATTGACTCGTGGGGTTCCAGGACCACTGCATGCCTGTGAATCACATTTTTGTCTCAGATAGGGCACTCCAGAGCTTCCAACAAACAGCTGTCCTAGTACGCGGTTGATAAAGGCTGGCGCAGGTGTTTTGAGTCGCCTGTGGCAGGAGCAAACACAAGTCGGATGACAGGTTGAAGCATACTGAACGACTTTGACAGCAACGCCTTCCTCTGGCGAATTTTTGTTTTGTAATTTTCCTTGTCGCTTCTTTGGATGGCGATGAATAAGTGGTCCCAGTCTGTTGTCCTGATCGAGCAAGAGTTGGGTAGTCTTCTCTTCCATCTGCGCAGTGTGATTTGAGAACATTTCTTCCATTTTTTGTAATTAGTTTGGCCGTAAACGCGGGCACGATAGAAAGACTATCAGCGAAGTCGGCTCGGAGAAGATCTTGTTGAAACATCAACAAGCTTTAATAAACTACGATGGTATGCCCGTGTCAATACATATGGTTTTTGGAAAATCTCTAGAAAGATCGAATGGCTAGATAGATTTGGAAGCCCTCTTGCAAGAAGTTTTCTGAGCACTCTGGAAAAACACGAATTTGCATCTCAAATTGCATGCTTGAAGATTTTGAAGACCCTGAACAAGGTTATCTCTCACACTAGCCAGTCACTGCAAACCGTTCTAAAGGATCTACCCTCAGTCCAGCATATCTTTTGCACTAGAATTGCACAGTTCAAATTACCCTCTTCTTTACTATCCATCTTCAGCGCCATCGAACACAACAATACTCCAGAACTTGCGAGGTTAATCGACGAAGTCTGCAAGGACTCGAGCTCCCAGCGTACCAGGTTTCTCCATACCCTCTTTGAATGTTCGGTTTCTTGCTTTTCCTTATCATGAGTTGAGATTATTGTTTTGCGTGCGATATCACTAGACGCAGTCGTAGTCATCGAGTATGGTCTACGTAATATTATCACAAAGCTCGGCCGGGAAAAAGAGAAAAAAGAGAGCACAACGACGCCAAGCTACAAGAGTCTTTTATCTCTTATGGCTAATAAACTTTATCAGCTGTTTGCTAATAATCTTGACATTCTTTTTAAGCCGGATCATTTAGGAAGAATACCGCTTCATTACGCATGTGAATTTGGCTTGCTGGAACCATGCGAAATCATTTTGAAGTTGATGAGATTGTGGGATACGAAAAAGATCAGCGCAGCCGTGTTTTCAACGGATTTGAATTCAAACAGCCCTCTTTATCTCTCTATCGTAAAGGGCAATCTGGAGGTTACAAAAGTACTGCTTCGCATTTGTGGCAACGATCACAATGATAGCAATACTGCACCCCCATCATGCCTCGGAACAGCTCTTAGCGAGCTTTTACTGTTCGCTGTCAGATCTAATCTTACGGAAGCACTCACCTTGCTTCTAGATCTCGATGTCGATATCAACTGCCACGACGCAATGGGTCAAACGCCTCTTTACCTTGCAGCTCGGTATGGCAATAGAACAATTGTCGATATTGTATTGTCCCACGCACCTCTCATCAACAAACCGGAAGCAGTTAAGCACTGGACTCCACTCATCGTTGCAAGCATTCATGGGTTTCGTCCCATCGCTGAAATTCTCATCAAGCATGGAGCCAATATTGCACACAACGATATCATGGGCTGGACTGCAATTGATTACGCTAGCTACCAGGGCAACATTTCTCTTGCGCAGATATTCTCTCAAATAACTGGAGATCTGTCCGAAGTTCAAGCTACAGAAATTCAACATCGACTGAAGACTCGTTCAAACGAAAGATCCCTAGTCAGAGAACGATCACGCCGCTATCTCACTACAGATGAGAACCACATTGTGGTAAACTTGGGCTCTTTGGATACATCCGCTACGACGCCGGCTGTGTGCTTGAGTCAACAATTATTCACACACCCACTTCTCATGCACCCAGAGTCAATGTTCTCTCTTAAGATTTCCCTCGTGGACAAAGCCAGTTCAAGTTACACAATTTCTTTGCCACTACTCGAAGATGCTAATGAAATTACGTGGACTTTCGGCACAGTTGATCAAACTAACATGAAATTATCCTTTGAAGTCTTCCAAAGCAATCCAGATATTCCAGAGGGTCAAGAGTTGATTGGCCGGGGCATTTCCCTTCTAGATAATAGTGAGCAGGCTCGAATAGCAAAACGCGAAAGTATTAGCAGAGCCTGCACGATACCTATTCTGTCGACAGCCACCTTGGAGTACATTGGAGCGGTTACTTTCAGCATAGATGCATCAATGCACACTCTTACATATGAACAGGTGAGCTTGACCTCTGTGAACAAATTTCATTCAAGGGTCTTAACAGTCAGCAACGATAGTTTATGCAAATCAGCTGCAAAAAATCTTATCAACACCAGCATACTTCTTCCAATGATGCAGAGATAAAATATTGCAATAAGCCCACGGGCAGGATAGGCCGCAGTCGCTCCATGACAGCAGTTGACTACATCCTGAATGAAGGTTTCATCGACAAAATCAAGCACACCTTTGACTATCATTCCAGAGGATACAAAGGAAACACAAGGGAAGACTTTATTCACGAGTCCTTCGTCAGTTTAGAAAAGCTCTTAACAACCCTCAAACCGGAAGTTGGGTTGGACATTGAGATTAGTAAGTAACGTGATTTCCACTGCATGGTAATGTGGCTAAAGTTGGTAGAATACCCTATGTTATCCGAAGCCACCAACGACTGGAATATGGATTCCTTTTTCATTGAGGCCAATTTCTTCGTGGATACAATCCTGCACTGTCTCGCAAAACACATATCCACCCGCCCTATTCTGCTTTCCTGTTTCGGTCCTGAAATATGCATTTTGCTAGCCCTCAAACAATCGCGCTGGCCCATATTCTTTCTTACAGAGGCTGGTTGCTGGCCAACAACCGACATTCACGCTACCAATCTACAAGAAGGTATGAGGTTTGTAAAGAAGTGGGGTTTAACTGGCTTGGTTTTGAACAGCGAAGCTTTGGTCCTTGCACCACAGTTGGTAGAATTGGTGAAAAGGAATGGGATAGTATGTGCAAGCTATGGGCCATTGAACCAAGTGATTAAGGGCATTACGGTGTGTTTTCATCTCTTGATGTATTGAATTCTTGAGAATATACTGATATGATCATGTACAGATACAGGCTAAAGCCGGGGTAGATGTTATTATTACAGATGATGTCTATGAAACAGTAGAGATTGTTAAATCAGTAACGAAGGTGTGAGATTATTAGAGATCAAGTGGAGGAACGGCGTATAAGAAGTGATTCAGATCTTGAATGCTTCAAACGACTTCAGGTCTATGTCATTGTACACTTTCCCACGTGAGTATTCACGTGCCCACACTAGTGGTTGCCGGATCGGAGCCGGATCTGATGGCTGTAAGCTCGAAGGCATTAATTACCTGCAGAACGGGTAGAGAAGATTGGGGTGAGGCTTAACCTCTATCTTGGTACAAATGTATTTATGAATATATAAACAATACAAAGAAGCTACACTTATAAATTATTGAAATGAACGCCTCCCCTATCTACCTCTACCACTTCCCCTCCACCCCTCTTCTTCCCATCCCCCTTATCTCCACTCAAACAAATCCAATAACAAGAAATGTCTACACGATCCTCAGTATACCCCGCACACAAATCTGCAGAAAACACATAAAACAATCAAATCGTGCATCTCTACCCACAAAAGAATAGAGAAATATTGATATAGGGATCAAGACTGACCGAATAGAGTGGGAGAAATACTTCTATAAAGTCTACTTTTGAGATCCCGTTGGGTTGATGGGGATGTGTAAGAGGAAGGTGGAAGGGAAGGGAAAGTAGAAATGAAAATAGAAATAGAAATGAACAATGCAGAGGCGGTAGTCGAGTGTGAGGTAAAGATAATGTAATGTTGAGAATGATTGAGAGTGCGATGAGGAATGATAAAGTCCAAGATCCTATTAAATAAGTAGGGTTAATTGCATCTAATAACCTGGTACTCATGCCCAAGGGGCGAATGAACAGAAGGGAATACTGCCAGTCAGAAATCTCTAAAAATGCCAAAATTTAGTTTTGAAATTTGTGCCATGATGATATTTGAAAGGGTTCATAATTGGATCATTGATTTCTCAAAAGCTCTCCCCAAATCAGTGTACTAGCACACCCCTCATCCAAATCATCCATCATGCAATCTTGGTCACCGAGGTATCGATCGTTTCAATAATTTGGAATCGCAGGTAGTTGTTTGTTGCGCAAGATATTCATTCCGAGCACCTTGCTACATGATATGCAAAGTAACCCTTTTAATGCTCCAAATACGTATCATGGATGTAAGAAAAGGTGACCACCATAAATTCCATCCATTTATTCCTCAACAATGTTACCCTTCTCCGAGACGTACAAACCATCCAAAAACTATTATTACTGTCAGTATAATTTTTTTTGGATAAGAAAATTTTATGCCTACCTTTCGGATATCCTTGTTTCGTACTCTGCAGATTTGTTGGATATCGGCGGCGCATTGGGAAACATCCTCGAGGGAGTTACCAGACAATTGAAGCTCATCCTTAACGTTCTTTGATGGCTCAACAGCAACACCTTCTCTCATTGGAACCTTACGGACGATCTTCTCGCCGATGAAGTTTCTATTCCAATATAATCAGCATTCCTATCGTCCAAGCCAAGATTCTTCCATTTTGAACCACCATACCTGATCTCAACAACTGGAATATCCTCTGGTCCTTTCTCAACGTTGACGTTAATTGGGAAATGTGCGTAGACATATCTCATCTTGTATTTGAAACCCTTGGTAACACCGATGATCAAGTTGTTGATGAGAGTACGGACGGTTCGGAGAGTAGCGACGTTCTTGCGGGCTCCGTGGTGAAGCTCAATCTTAATGACATCCTTCTTTGGTTTGGAGAAGTTGACTGCCAAATGGCTAAGATCCTTGTAGAGTTTGCCTATTTCGATTGTATTAGATTTGCGAATTGGTTGATTGTCGATCGATGTAGGAATTGTTTACCTCTTGGTCCCTCAACGGTAACTTGGCGGGATTTGATGGCGACCTTGACTATTCAATCAAATCGATCAGTATTCATTCTTCATCTGCAGAAAATTTCCTTCCAATATTCCTCAATGCGCTTCATCAGTGCCTTCCAACTTTGACTGTCATCTCCCTCTTCAAATTTCAACAACCCAATAATGAAAAACACCGTACTTACCACCCTCTGGGATGGTCAGAGTCTCTTCGGAATGAATGTACTTCATCTTGGCCGATTTGTCGAATGTCGTAAATGGCGAAAAGGTGTAATTTACTGGCCGTCGTCCTAGGTAAAAAGTTCAAGATCGCGAAATCAAAATTGTTGTGGGAAGCGCTAAAAATTCGCTAACGAGGGACCGAAAATGGCAAGAACTCTAGTGGTCACGTGTGAAATAATTTTAAACTTCACACTGACCTTCACTCCAAGGCAAGCAAGAACTTCACTACCTACCATGATGAAAAATGATTGAAATCGAAAAGAGAAAGGGTTTAACTTATGATTGAAAGGCTCCTGTCAGCTCACAAAGTACAGTGATTTATATGGATCTCAATTGGATATCCTACAAGTGTCTTCTTTCCCGCCATGAAATTGGATCTCGTGGAATGATTATATGAGGGGGGGAGGTATGGGATACTGGTGTATCTTTCTTTGAACTCGCAAGTCTATAAAGGAAGGCATTTGGACCTTATTGCTCTTATACTCAACATCTGATATCCCGATTCGTGGCATGAAACGACTGAGTACCTGGACTTGGTACCTCGTCAGTGTGAATCTCACTCATTGGGCCCTTTCCAGATGAGATGTGGTCCGTGTAAATATAAAATATCCATCATACCTATCAATAATATATCTATCTCTCCATACAAAAAGAATTGATTGAATCTCCTCAGCATGATATATCGTCTAAGAAATCTATAAAAACAAGCTTCACCTAAGAATGTCCAAATGTTTGACAGGGCGCTTGAAACATGCGTATTCATTGGTTCACTGTTTCACCCCACGTCAGCCTCACTGCTCTCATCGTCCTTTTCTTCCCCGCCTTTTCAACACCACATCATCCTTTCAACGTTCTATAATCCCATCTTCATTTCATAGATTACAACAAGTTCAACGACAATTCTCCACGATGAACACTCAGGAACTTAAAAACTTCCTTGCGGATACACCTCCTAGTATCGTGCAGCTTGAAATTAAGAAGCATTTTGAGGTGCTTTCAGATAAAGAAAAACGTTATGCTCATTTTATTAGCAGGTATGTTTCACTTCTAAGAGTTTACAGAGCTCGAATTATGTATAGCTGCATAGTCATGGGACATCGACATCTCATGAAAGCTTGGCTCTAGCATAAAGCATGGATGGAAACGCGTCTACAAACAAATCAGCTGACATGATACTACAGAGCATCTATGAATGGAACTCGTATCACATTGAGACAAGTTTCCCCAGAGTCTGAAGATATCTACGATTTTATCATTGAACTTCATAAATCTATTAATGGTGACTGGAGTTCTGCTCAAAAGAAAGCCGCCATCAGTGACGAAGATCTGAAATTTTTCTTAGAGTACTGCGCTCAGGTGAGTCGTAGGATTCCACGACACATACAGTGAAAAAATGAGCAAAAATATCTAACTCATTATAGTTCCTTGGTAACTGCGGAAATTACAAATCTTTTGGTGATTCGAAGATTATCCCAAGATGTGACGAGAAAGTCTTCGATGCTTTAGCTGCGCTTTCCCCAAAGGCAAAGCAAAATTATGAAGCTACCAAAGGAGCTATTTTCCCAACTCAAAATTCAGGACTAATGCATCTCGGATTTTCCGATGATGGAAATTTGACCAATTACTATCCTGATTCAACTAACATCACCAAATCTGATATCGTTGCAGTCGGTGACTTTTTGGAACAAAAGGGATTGCTAGTGGTAAGTGAATTACCTATTTTGAACCTGTTCATCATTGACCCGTTAAGTAGGAAAATACAAGATTGAGAAAGACTCCGGAAGGATCATTCGAACTTTTGCTTGCCTCTGCCGTTACAAGTATTCCTTCTGAAGGCAGTGATATTGGCAAGGAAACCGAATTTGTGATTGATAAGGGACCATTAGAGGGCAGTAAATTGAAACTCATCTTTGGTGATTACTCGAAAGAGTTGGCTTTAGTTTCTGAGGATTGCAAGAAAGCTGCTGAGAATGCAGCCAATGATACCCAGAAGGATATGTATGAGGCATATGCCAAATCATTTGAAACAGGGTCATCACACGTATTCAAGGATTCACAAAGATATTGGATTAGAGATAAAGGACCTTCAGTTGAATCTAACATTGGGTTCATTGAAACTCTGAGAGATCCGCAGGGTGTACGGGCTGAATTCCAAGGTATGTCTCAGAGACTTCTAATTATCGAGCCAACGATTTTAACAGCCCCTGTGATTAGGATTCGTTGCCATGGTAAATGCTGAACGCACTCGTGCCTTTGGTGGTCTCGTCAACGCTGCTGAAAGCCTCATTCCTAAATTACCCTGGGGTGTAGAATTCGAGAAGGATAAATTTTTGAGTCCAGATTTCACAAGTCTAGAAGTTTTGACCTTTTCTGGTTCCGGAATTCCAGCAGGTATAAACATTGTATGTTGTCTTAGAGGCATGGAGTTATCAACACTGCTGACCAATACTGTAGCCAAATTATGACGACATCAGACAGACTGAAGGCTTTAAGAATGTCTCATTGGGAAACGTACTATCAGCCAAAGCTCCCAATGAGAAGATTCCTTTCATTAAAGATGAAGATCTTGAAGTATTCTCCAAATATCGCGATGCAGCCTTCGAGGTACAAGTAGGAGTTCACGAGCTTCTGGGTCATGGAACTGGTAAATTACTCCAAGAAACCAAACCAGGAGTCTACAATTTCGATATCAAAAATCCTCCAACCAACCCTCTCACCGGGAAGCCAATCACTACTTGGTATAAGCCTGGACAAACATGGGGATCCGTGTTTGGCAGTGTAGCGTCGAGTTATGAAGAATGTAGAGCTGAGACTATCGCTATGGCTCTCAGTTGTGATTTTGAGGTTCTTAAGATCTTCGGATATGGTGATGGGACGCCTGATATGGATAGTGAAGCTGGAGACGTTTTATATGCAGCGTGGTTATCTATGGCTAGAATGGGTGTTTGCTCTTTAGAACTGGTATGCCTTTCTCCCTCCTTTTTCCTCCTTACCAAAACAAAAACAACCACTAACATCACACTTTACAGTGGGATCCCCGCTCCACCAAATGGAACCAAGCCCATTCCCAAGCACGCTTTTCCATCCTCCAATGTTTCCTCTCAGCCCCCGAATCCTTCTGCACCCTAACCCACAGTAAACCCGACCTCTCCGACCTAACCATCTCTCTAAAACGCCACCTCATCCCCACCATTGGTCGTCAAGCCGTCGAATCCTATCTCCAAAAACTACACATCTATAAATCCATCGCAGACGTAGAGAGCGGCGTAAAAGTATACAACGAAATGTGTTTCGTAGAACCAGATTACTGGGGCAAGAAAGTTAGAGATCAGGTGTTGGCGAACAAACAACCGAGAAAGATTTTCGTGCAGGCAAATACGATACTAGAAGAGGAAAGTGGGAAGGTGGAGTTGAGGGAGTATGAGGCGAGTTGTGAGGGGATGATCAGGAGTTTTGTGGAGAGGGGTGTTTAGATGTGGAAATGCGAGGAAGGGAAGGGATGAAATGAAAAATGGAAAGACAAGGTAGGTGTAGATCAGGGTGGTGCATGGGTTTTACGCATATCAGTGAGGACCTACCTCGGGGACCGAGATTCTGTGGTTGATTGTAGTGTGGAAAACTATAACCAGAACCACTCCTGTTTAGCTTTGGCTGGCTTGGGAATTTTTGTAACCTATAGCCATCCATCCTTCCAGTAGATACTTAAATTCCCACTACAATAAATCATGAGATCTCTAGATGACTGAAGACAATGCCATTGTGATAATCAAAACAGATGCCAGGACTTACATATCCATACCTTTTGCATACCATGATTGTGTGGAGGTTTAGTGTCACAAGACCCAAGTTCAAAGGCTGTAGATGGTTGGTTCATGGTCTCTTTACTTGCCCCTTGACATTGCATAAATGATTGACTTGCGCTTGAGACACCACATATCCCTTGACTTTCACGTGCACACATGTTGGCTGGCCGATTGTGTCACAAAATCATGCTCTGAACTGCATGCCTACCTCCCAAACTTCACCCATATTTTTCACCTGCCAGAAATCATCCCAAATCACACATCTCACAATCATCCGCGTAAAAAAAACATATCATTGCTTTGTGGTTTTCTTCATCATTGCAAATCTGATTACAAAGCGCCCTTCACAATGAGATGACCCATGCCCATTCCGAGGTCAAGATGCAAGAAGCGACTCGTCGAATTGATTGTAGAATTTTCCCACATCCGCGCCCAAATGTACCCATCCCCCCCAATCTCCATCACACATATTTAAAATACCATTGCGTGTGGCTTATCACCCTTGCGAAGGCTGAAAGAGCTACCGAGGTAGCTGGCGAGTTCTGGGGTCTTTTTGAGGCTGGAAAGGATGGCCTTATCGATGGTCTTTTGGTCTGCTGCGCGGCTGGAGGATGGTTGCTTCTTCTGTTGTTATTTGTTAGATTCATGTAATTGTGACGTATCCCCATTGTAAGATCTTACCTCTGGCTTCTCGCCTTGCTTGAAGAAGGCCTCCTCTGATGCCTTCTTCTCTGACTTCTCTCTAGCAAAGTACTTTGGGTCTGAGAGCTCCTCAATCTTTGCTGAGTCGATACCCTCCAAATCGACCTTGGTAGATGTGGCGATAACGTAACGAGCGTTAACTCTGCGGATTGGGACACCGTTGACCTTGAATGGGCCAGTGACGAGGAGAACACCTTGGTCAAGTGCCTTCAAGAGAACGACACGCTTGCCACGGAAACGACCAGCGAGGAGGATCAGGACTTTTCCGGGTTCGAGGGATGGTCTAACTTTGGAAGGTCTGATGGATTTGCGGACCTGGAATTCATTGTTAGTTATAAGGTTCTTGAAACCATTGAGTAATGCCTGGAATTGCGATGCAGTGTTATGCAATGTAATGCTGATTTGGCTGATATCAAAATCAAATTTATATCTGCAGATTGCAATTGTAATCGCAAACTCCCAATATATTTTGAATTTCGCGCCGCTTCATTTTCCAAAATCGACAATATTCCAGCCAATGCTCTGCTATCTCGTGCAAAAAAAGGGTCCCTTTTTGTATTTACCTTTCTTGGTGCTGAGACATCCTCCGCCGGGTAGTACTTTTGTGCCTTCTCGTTGGAAACGACCCGGGTCGATTTTCCGAAGGTCTTCTTCTGGGTAGCTTCTGTTGCCGACATCTTGAAGAAGGAACCGTTGGTGGGTTGTTGTCGTAAAATTTGTCGCTGGTCGCTGGCCGTGAAAGTCGAGATGTTCTTTCGATACAGAAATCGAAGCAGGGCTAAAACCTGCGGCACTACACTTGGAATTTCAATTCGCTTAATGATTTGTGTATCATGTGATTTAATGATTATCTAAGATTGGAGAAACTTTGCCTTTTATTTAAGGTGAGAAGATTGATTGATCTTTAGCGTCGCGTCATTAATGGTCTCCACCCGGACACTTCTATTGCGAAGCTCCGGCCGCCTAGAGTGAAGATTCCACTTTATTAGCTATTGAAGCTGTTCCGATTAACAATATACCTACCTGTCACAAACAGCTATACAAGACCAACAGAATGTCTATCTCACCAATTATTACATTTAAGGCGGGGAAGTGTGATCTTGATGTATGTATACTCATATATTTCTTCAGATTAAACATAAAGCTAATATCTCTACTTTCATCAGACATCAAGTAAACCTCACAAAGTCAAGCCTGATCCAACTCCTGGTTATATCTATCTTTGGGCTGAAGATGGTAGGTTATATTTATATCTCTGGACATGTATATTACTAATATTTGAAAGGACTCGTGCATTTCCAATGGCGCGAAAGAAGTAAGCCTATGGATGCTGAGGACAACCTCGATTTGATAGTGCCACCTGCCGATGCCATCTTTCAACCTTACGATTCCAAACAAACCGATGAAGCAACCGCAAAAACCAATGGTCGCATACTCGTTTTCAAGTTCTTATCCTCTTCCCAAAGATATCTTTTCTGGATGCAATCAAAACCTCAAGCGCGAAATGGAGATCCAAGTTGGTTTAGTCCCAGGGACTTGAAGATTGGACAAATTGTGAATACATTATTGCAAGGGGAGGAAGTCAATGTTGAACAAGAAATTGCACAAGTTAGAGGGGCCGATGGAGGAGACGATGATCAGGACGAAACGATGGAGGATGTTGAAGGCCATGGTAACTCATCCGAACATCGAGGTGGTAGTGGAGGAGCTGGAGCAGATGCAACTGGTGGGGACGTTAGAGAGGAAGGGGCAAGCTCAAGGGAGGCTGGAGCTGATGGCGGAAGAGCGTAGGTTAATTCCCATCGATTGTTTACAAAGTACCCGAGCACTTTTAACACGAGGCGTTGGTTAATACAATGGGAGATTTAAAGATGATCATACCATATTATTCTTGTACATCTAGACAGCTACGTTTTGCGAATGAATTTCAGAAATTACAAAGCCATCTGGCTTGGCTTTTGCAAAGAACCCTGCGCTGACTATGTGAGTAGTGCTGGTTCAGGACCAACAGATGCTGCCTCGGTTGTTCAAAACTTTCTTAATTCCTTGAAAGGTTCTGGGGGAGCTGGAATGCAACAGCAATCACAAGGTCAAATGTACACCACTTTGCCGGACCTTTTACCAAATGTGGTAACTATCACATCGATCGACGCTGCAACCCCAGCCCAAGTGGATAATCTCCTAAGCTATCTTCCACCTACGATCCTACAACTTGCACAAGAATCCGCATCTTCTCTTGAAATGGCCGAACCAACTTCTCAAACTACGGCTGCTGCAATAGAAGCTTTGAGCTTGGATCAAAAGAAGTCAGTATTGAAGAGAGTAGTCAGGAGTCCACAATTTCATCAGAGCTTAGGAAGTTTGACTATGGCAATTCGAGATGGCGGTTTGCCTAGTATTGCTGATGCATTGGGAGTGAAATTGGAAAATAATGGGCTGGTCAAACGAGGAAGTGTTCCATTGGGAGGTGGTGATGCGGTTGAGGCATTTGTTGAGGGTGTTAGAAAGTCAGTGGAGAAGAAATGAAGTATTGAGTCGCAATCTCTTCTCTTCGGGGCGGTGTAAGATAGGACAGATAGATGCGATGGCGTGGTGGCTTAAGATGATATGATTCATGACATATTATGACTAAAAGAACAGTTTGCGGGAGTGACTGATGTTGTTGGGGGATTTGAGGGCCGAAGCTGAAGATGAAGTACTCGATGATACCTAGGTCTGTATCACATATAATAAGCTGTTAGTTAGTACTGACAGTGTTGGCATTTTGATGAAGGAGATGAAGTGTCATTGAATGTGATATGAGGATAGTCTAGTCAAACATCATGGCAAGGTTATTCAAGTGAGATTAACTTGCTTTGTGCATCTTTTGGTGAATGACTATGTTGATTGATTATATCGAATTTCAAAAATTGCTTTTACATTTCACTGATGATCATGCTTCCATCCTAGTTATGTTCTCACAATCGACTATTTTGCCCTCTAGACATTGCAGCAGCAATTATACCCAGCTTTTACCCTTACCCTTGGTGAATGGCCATCCATTTAAGATGTTGCAGCAAGGACTGATATTCTTTCACTCATGCCGATCCCACTTTCCATTATTAAGTGTACTGGTTGCATACATTGCAGTGATACCCTTCAAATTACTATCTTCTTCTCATCCTCTTCTCTTTGGGTAATTGAGAATTTTGCTTTTGTCATCATGGAATTCTTCTCCAGCATTCCACGGAGAGAAGTTACTAGTTCATTCAGCTGCTATCCGGTGCTATAGATTGATATCAGTGGGATGAAATACTACTATCATCTTTATCTCATACTCATGAATTCATTACTGTGTAGGCTGGTAGGATTGAGAGTTCTTAGATTGAAGAGTTTCAGACTTGCTATAAAGTGGTACATAGCAGCTCTTTATTTGATATATGGAAACAGCATATTTGTACGATCTTATCTGTTTCTGATGGGTATTAGCTGTACTATAATATTATCGACTCATATCTGATGGTTGATAGAAGTTTTTATCCTTATTATTTAGAACCAAATATGCATGCTTCTCTTTTGTTCCTAGGTGCTATAAAGAGAAGTTCTTCTATTCTGTTGAAGTTTCAACTTTAATGATCTAGAAGAAATCATATCGTACTATCGAGAATCGGAAGCTCATAGTTCTCGTCTTTATCACTCTTGATAGAAACACTCCATTATCTCTTTCAGAATAGAATATTCGAGGTGCGTTTCTCTTGTCTGTCCATGTATCACTATTTAGGTATCTAGCATCTGTTTCATGTGATACACTATTCTCCCTATTCTAGTGAATGTGAAATCAATCTACAGTTCCTATTACCTTTCAACATCAGTCAATACAGCCATTCTATTAGGTTTTCGCTTAAGAACTGTTCTCGGACTTTCTGTTATCCTTCCATAAACAATATAAAAGTCTTTCAAGTTCAATATTTTATCTGATCTTCCATCTAAACCAATATCTGTGCTTTCATTTCACAACCTTCACCTGTACCTTAACATACTGCATCTTACTATAGTTTGTTGGATATCCTTTCTGTACCAATCATATAAACATGTCCAAAATGTCTGGCTCTGGCCCAGATAACTCGCCTCCGCTCATTCTTCAGGGCTTGGGAATCACTTCAAATCCAACAAGTGGACGTGGTACTCCTGGCAATACTTTTGGCAATAGTAATCCAGGGCCTGCAATCAATAATCCTAGAACAAGACCGGGAAGCACACAGACGCAGCAACAAATGAAGCAACAAATGAATGCTATGCTTCGTCAACAACAGGCGCAGGAGCAACATCTACAAGAGCAGCAGATGCAAAATTTCCAAAGACAGCACCAACAAATGCAGCGAGATCAAACTCAGCAGCAACAAGTGCAGCAGCAAGTACGTAGCCAGCAAATGCAGCGAAATCAAATTCAACAGCAACAAGCGCAGCAGCAAGTACATGGCCAACAAATGCACACACAGGAAGCCGGTAATCCCAACCAAAATTCATCATGGTTAGCACTACAGGGTCTCCCAATAGATTCGACTCTACAACATCTTATCACCACCGGTCAAGCCGTCAATCCCACACAATACCGCCTTGAACAAGGAATGCCAAACCCTTTCCCTCCTAACGGCGCCTCAGCCAATGCACAGCCCGCAGCTAGTGGGGAACAACAAGAAGAAGAGGAAGAAAAATTCTACGAAACCAGCACTCTGCATCTCCAAATCAACTCCCCTCTTACAATCACCGGCGACAACAACATTATCACCTTACACCCCTCTCCTCAAATACAAAACATCGCCGACGCAGTACTCAAAGCCCTGAAATCTGTCACCGAAGGCGCACGCGGCCTCCCGATGGGCGATCCGGACGGAACCCCCCGTGGAATCCGCATTGATGTCATGGCTGCCGTTGCGATAAATGGCCAGTATAACATAATCGGAGAAGAAGCTGTGAAAGCATGGGGACAAAAAGTTAAGGGTGAGGCAATCGTGGCACAGACGCATTCGCAGAGGATGGTGGCTCAGGCAAATATCCAGGCTGGGAATCATATGCAAGCTGCGCATGCTCAGGCACAAGCTCAGGCTCAGGCTCAGGCCCAGGCTCAAACTCAAGCGCATAACCAGGGATTTGGACAGGGACAGATAATGGCACCAACGCAGGGAAATTCACAGAGGCAGGCTCAGGCTATCGGTGCCACTACGCAGACACAGACTCAAGCTGCTATGGTGCAGAGACAGGCCCAGGTTCAGACGCATGTACAAGGACCACCCCAACCACCCGCAACCATCCAGCAACAAGGAAAGAAGTCCACGCAGCCAGAGGCAAGTGTGATATCTGCTCTTGCTTCGAAGGATAGTGGGAAGAGAGCCCGGCAGATGAGCATGGATCAAAATGGGGAGGAGACGAATAAGAAAACTAGGATGGATATGTAGATTTCTGGGAGGATTTTCTTCGCTATGACTGGGTTTGGGGTTGGTGGTGAGTTGATAGGATGGATGGATGGATGGTTTTGGTAGAGGATATGGATATTCATGGACAACTTGTCTTGACCTTTTTTAAATGCGTCTCAGGGCGAGGAAATCAAATATCTGAATATGGGGTACAACATGGTGGTCAGGAAGCGGATCTGTTTCTTTGCGAAGATCGGGTTGTCACCAGGACAGGGTTCGGTCCTAGCTTTGATTGAGCTGCTCTCTTCCGGACCAGCATTGGGTGAGATCCGGGGAGTTGGTCATTCTCTAATGTAGTCACAAAAAGATCCTTTATGTAAATAAATCGCTGAGCAACTTAAGGCAAGGGATGTAAGATGTTATATGGTGATCACCCATGAAGTAGTCTACCACTTTGCAAGATACCCAAAAGAATGTCTACTACGTTCACATGTCATATCCAATGAATACAAAAATCTCATACTCATATTCCTGATCAGACTTCATTAATTGGCCTAAGCTCTTTATTGTACAAAAGTTTCTTTTTAGAAAGTCAATGCTCTATGAAAATGACTTTTCCATCCTACTCAAACATATCCTCACTGTGTGCCAGAAGTAAATCATTTGTGATCCATATCATATTACCACATCGCCATGTGATATAAACCTCCCCATCTCAGACTCCTAGTAAAGCAAGCATCCCTAAATCCATGAAAATTAAAGCCGAAATCTCCCATACCCGCTTATGCAAGAACCAGTGGACTTGTCTTCATCTGTAATCACTTGAGCGGATGTCTTGTCTGTGCAGATCCTTGGCCCATCGAGGTAGTTTGCGATCTCGTTCAAACAGGAATCCACAATTATTGCAAAGAGTCTGGAAATTATTAGTATTGTGATCATCAAAAAATTAAGGTAACTTACTCTTGGTCCGGAAGGTCCGTCCCTGACACACCAAACTGATGTTCCCCAGACTTTACAGTGAGAGCATCTCCAACTATTCCGCTCGAATTCAGTAAGACTACCACCTCCACCGTACCCACTAATGCCACCGGTATCTGGTGTGCCTCTTCCACCGGGTGTCCCAGATCTCCCCAGTGGACTAAGACTTCTGAAACGTCTCTTCTTCTTACTCCTCTCACCACGTCCCATACGTTCTTCAGCTGGTGGCTCATCAAAGTATCCTCTATTTTCACCAGGTGTCGGAAGACCGCCCGCCATCCCGGAATTCGAGGAAAATCGAGCAGTTTCTCGCCTCATTCGCCTAATCTGTCTCTCCCTATCTCCCTCACGTTTCTCAATTTCTTCTTTCGACAGGGCCTCAACCTTTGGCTCCCATTCATCTGCTAGATGTTCATTATCATATCTCCATCCAGCATCCTTGCCATGTGCAGCATCATTGGGTATATCTCCTCCATAACCACCAACCAAACCACCACTTTCGCATGCCTCCTTTTTCAGTCTTAAAACTGCTTCATAGATGGCGTGTGTCATGGCCGGAACCCATTCACCTGGCAATCCAAGGTCTGCACAGGTCTGTTTTGCGAAAATTTCGGCTGTCCCTGGAGGGTGTAGTAATGACCATTCAAACTTGTCTGTGTAGAGATGGTTCGAGAGGTTGATATTTAAATTAATGATGCACCGGTACATGTCATCGGGGTTATATTCATCAGAATCGGGTGATATCGAGGAAGCAGTGGCGGTAATATCTTGCGATTGTGCAGTTGGAGGTTTAGCAGGGGTTGAAAATCCATTAGATTGACCGATACCATGTCGCATTGGGGTGGCAGTTCCACTTGCGGCGGCAGGTGTATTTGAAGCATCTCGAGATGATGGTCCTTGTTTGATGGTATTTACAGTGCCATTTGCCGTTGCCGTCTGCTGTGAATGAAAGAGAGGATGAAGAGCCACACCAGCGTATTCTTCAAGCTGTGTACGGATCTGCTTGCTGATTTCCGCCGCCATTTGTCCTCTGTTTGGTAAGTCCAAATCTTGTACCAGGGTTTGCGCGAATTGATCTGTAGTCATCAATGTTTCGTGTAAATTCCACAGAAACACATCCTTCAAGCGATAAGGCACTGTCGTCTCTTGCGGCTTGTATACAGGGAGTGAAGTGTCAATCGTAGGGTATGAGACTTGAATATTTACAGGAACTGGTAGAGCCGCGGGAGGTGTGAAGGATGGAATATCGAGGTCGATTCGAATCGGGATTAACGTCAATGGCAATGCTACTTGCGCATAGTTTTGCATGTCGGTCTTTCCAGGCCTCTGCTTGCCCATCCAATCTCTCCATATTCCCTGAACCTCTACTGGCGCAGTAGCTTCCTTGCCAACCTTGTCCGTGGGGTCTTGTTTTGCTTGTCCAGTATCTTCCCTTCGTAAACTCCTTAAACCCGTAGGCCTTCTCTTGTTTTCATCATCTTCATCCTCCTCATAGTCGTATCCATCCTCCGCATAATTTATCGCTGTAGTTCCTCTTTTGGTTGTCCGACCGAGTGGTGCCGCAACAGCTGTTGCTGGTTGTATGACTGGAGCAAGCAGCGAATTGGCATATGTGCGCAATCGCGGAGCATAACTGGAGATAAAAGACTGGGGAGGGTTGCGAGAAGTCATTTTGATATCGGATTATTAAATATTGAAAGTATCAATTTGATCAATCGTTCCTTGAGGGTGCGAAAAAACGATTTTGAATTTGCAAACAGCTCCAAAGCCACTCATAACAAGCTGCGGATTTATGCGATCATAACCATAGGAGTTGCGCAGTCTCGAAGGATTGTATGGTGTTTCCGAAGAATCGTTGGTTATATCTCAGAACGCGTCGCGAGAATATCAATTGTCAGACTGGGAACCACAAGCACTTTGGATCTTTGGTCCAGAAATTCCGCTAGTCCAACCCAGGTTAGCGTGGGATATTATATTATTTACCTCCTCCGATTTTTCTTAAGATTGACATTTGGGTGTTATATATGTTATGAAATCCATTAATTATTATTCTACTTATTATAGCTAGAAAAATTATATCACTCCGTACATATTAGACGGTCAAATATCCAAAGCTGGACGTTGGTGATTGCGAAACAGAGCAAGCCATAATATACCTCAAATTATCCTTATAAACTTCACTCTCCTTCAACATACATCTTTGCGAGGAAGAGCAAATGGCCGAAAAGAAAGGAATATCCTGATGCTGGGCTATGATTGTTGTTAGTCGGTGCCGATTCACAGTAAAGATATGGGAAGAACCGACACAACCTTGCTGTTGAAGCTTTACTATGAGCATTCGCGCTGTATAGAGTCGTGTGAAAAAATAACCTAGCAGGTTAACTCCTATAACCAAGATAGCAGCGAGTACATAATTAGTCTTTATGGTATCCATGATTTGTTGTCCTCCAGACAAGTGTCTTAGATAGTCTCGAATAAATTTCGGTTTTGAAGGCACTGATTACTAAAGGTTCAAGAAAACTGGCTATCGCAATGAACGGTTGCTAATCATGATATCTCTGAAGGGTTCCTTCTCATAGTTAGGTATTGGTATCAAAGTCTAGCAGTCTTGCTAAATCAAAAATTTCTTCCCAGCATCCATTAGCCCAGTAATATATAAACAAGTGGAATATCGATATGGGCGGGTAACTGGATTTGATTGAAACCTTTAAAACTAAACAGTCAATGCTGTTACATGAAGGTGTCTGTATTCGGAGTTGAGTTGCACATACAGTAAAATTAACTCTGGGTTTTATTTATAGTAAATTCTGGTATATTGATTTGATATAAATGATATATTTATAGTTGTTATTATTTAATTATCAATGTTTAATATTTGGTGTTCGTTTTCAATTGTTATTCTGATACCGCCTTTTTTTGGCCAGCATTGTGTGATACATCATTTTTTGAAAATCATATTAATATGATTTTTCAATAAGCTCACTGGAACGTTTTCATCGTCTGCTACTTCGAAAAGAGTAAGTTTTAAACTTGGATCTGATAAACACGTTTACAAACACAGATTATAGTTTGCAAAAAGGAAAATGAAGTTATAGGGGCAAGTCTGAAGAAGGCCTCTGAATTTATGATATAAATGTTTATCGAATTCTCCTTTAATTCAATATTCTTCAAAGCTATCAACATCATTATTCATAATCGTATTAACGGGTACTTCCCCTCCCACAGTATCGAATGTCAGCCCTATCGTCCTCTTATTCTCCAAACAAAGTTCGAGGACAGTCGTGATGTCTTCTCTGCTGACCTGGACCGAGATCCTACATTTTCCAGCCACAATCCTCCCAATTCCTGGCTCTTGGTTCATTGGACCAGGCTGCACAATAGTATAATCAAACTTTCTTTGCACGTTTCCCTCAACTAAACTGTTGTCTAATGCCAACCTAACCGCGTAATATGTTCTAAACATCAATGACAACCATTCGCTGAACCTCCTATCATATTCATCATACCACTCCGGTACAAGCTTGTTGATTATATCTCTCACTTCCAGTGGTGAGATAGTGATATACCTTCTCGTTATGCTTGCTTCTTTGACACCCTGGGCCACTACATCTATCACTTTAATATGCCCCTCATTGTCGACTGCTGGTATTTGTATCACCAACAGTACTTGCACCTGCACCAGCACTCCAGATTACAACTCCTGATTTGATAGTTTTGATCAATTTGACAAAGTCGGAGAGAGTGCAATCCTTGGTTGATTGAACGATAGGTGAAGCACCGAGCCCTTTAAGCTCTGAGATCTGACTTAGATTGCGGATGACGGAGTGAACGATGATGTTTTTTTGATGAAAATCGTTTGGTGATGCAGCGTGCAAGTAGGCCGTTTCCGCCGATAAGAAGAATGGAAGACATTGTTGGATCTCAAAATATGAATCTAGTCGAGGTATCTCTTAATGGCCGTTTTGAGCTTCTTTTGAAGATTCGCAGTGTCTATGCGATGCGTATGATGCTTTTCATGGGGTTTTATATTCTGCAAGTTATTGGTGCCACTAGGAGATTTCAGGTATGACATTAGATCGACTATTATATATAATAGAATAGAACATACTTCAGAAAGTGTGTAATATATTCCTATTTGGGGCTGGAGCGGATTATGGGTAAAGTATTATTAATAAGAGTGGGATATGGAATACCATTTATTCTATTGGCGATATTAAGCTTTTTCCCCGCCAGATTTAGACCGAAAGAGGAATGTGTTACAGACTTTCGCGGGTATTGCGGCTAGAAAGGTTGGTACAACTCCACTTCAGCGCACATACCATAATATAGCAAACTTACAAATGGCAGCTTCTTATTAGTGCACACCCCACAATATGATAAACTACAAATCAAAGTACAAAACGGAACCACAGCCTCCTACTTTTTGCCAATATGAGTATCCATTCATCCTCCCCATTCATTTGACCAACACAACTATCATGGCATCCGTTTATAAGATGTTCTGGAAACACCTACGACTGTAGTGGTCAATGAGGTGCTGCCTGACTCTGGAGCTGTGACGCTTTTCTGGAGGTGCCTTTACACCTTGTGTGCGGCTTTACGGGGTACTAGTGTTCGACCCTTTTCAGGACGGCTGAAATGAGATTCGCTGTCACTTCATTTGTTTTGCCAGATGCTGGGCGGGGTCCAAGGCAATGATCATATGAGGTACTTATTCAGTCTTGTGACATTGGCTGACATGCGCGTGGCTGTAGATCAGCGGATCGAGGAAGTTGCGGAAGAGAGAATTAGAAGCGAAGGAGAAGGAGAGGGAGGAGAAGGAGAGAGAAAAGGAGAGAGGAGAGAGAGAAGGAGAAGGAGAAATCGAGTCAAATCACAAAAGTAAGAACCCCTCCACCTTTTCTCTGTTTTCTCGAGACTTTTTACCTCTTTTGATTACTTTTTCGGTTTCGTCACATGAAAATTTCATTCATCTATCCATCGAACTAGCCTGTCAACAATCATTATGTATCTACTCGGTTATCTAGCCTCCCAGGTCATCCAACCGTTCAGTTGTTGACTCGCTTGCGCTCACTCATCTATTTATCCATTTTTCTGTTTGTTCACTCAACCATTCATCCACTTGTTCATTTCTCATCAGTTCGAAAGTACTGATTTGTATACAGAAACATATATCACTCGAGCAAATAAAGCTAAAGCATTGGAGAGATATTTGTTCAATAGTAAGTAGATTGTAGACACTATCCCTAACCCCGAAACATACTGATACTTTTTAGACTGAAAAGGCCGTGGTAAACACTGTATGTTCATTTTGAAAACATCCTTGATAAATATTTATGAGCTAATTATTATGTTAGGCTAGAAAAATAATATTTTATGCCTTGGCGGCTTTTTTGATTGGTGTTTTTGGCTGCTTGGTGTTTGACTTGCTTGGTCGTCTTGGCTCGTCAATGATAGAAAAATACACGTCCTAGGCGGCTTTTTTGGAGGGGGAGGGGCGTGGGCGAGGAGTCAACAATTCTTTACACTGGGGTTTGGTAGAGATATTCTTAGGAAGGGTTTCAGTGAAGATGTGTTGACAACATGGCTTACGTTTGGGGAAATGCCGAGCTGTGCCGATTGCGAGATTCTCGAACAGACTGGTATCAGAAACTCACTATCAACAAAATTTATCCTGGGCTTGGATGTTAAGTTGCATCTTCCGTGGAACATAAAACTCCAATTACCTCCATTTATTGACTGGCCAGGGTGTTCCATTTTTCTTTACTGCTAGAGTAGATACTATTTACTATCTAAACATGGGAAAATATTCACCCACCAATTTTCTTATTGTGTGTTGATCTTCTGTCTGTGATCAACGATCTTGTTGTTTCGGCTTCTTCAACCAATGAATAATGGCCGGGCAATCAAAGATTCACATTTTGTTTCAGCTTACTGGAGCAGTGAATGTGTTCTTGCGCCGCGAATATAGCCGTCAATCACGTTTTTGGCCTCGCTGTCAATGATAGAAACGGGTAATTGCTACCAAAGATTAATATATCGTGAACCAAGAGTGTCAAAACTCATAGCAAAATCATTTGTATTGCGGGCTAGGTGCTACTAGTATTGAATGGTAATGTGCAGTCCAAAGACGACAATCCCAAGCTAGAAAATGGATCTTCGTCCGCCGTGTTTGGAGACGACTCGGTCATCAAACTTGGGTTCAAATACTCCGGTGGGATGGATAATCCCACATCGTCATCTAATTTTAGTACAGAGAATTCTCTGATGTTTCTGGAGGTGTTGGCAAATAGTTGTGCCAAAGTCTTTGCACCATGGGCAGCCATATCGCCTGCCTCAGCAAGAGTTTGTAAACGATCGAGGCCCTTTGCTGCGGTTTGCACGAGTCGCTTTCGAGTCAGTTGACCAGCCGCTAGGCCAAGGATCTGACCGGCATCTTCACCCTGATCAACTAGGAAGCTGCCATGTGTACAAAGGGTCAGCAGAAGTACAGAGGTTTCAAAAGTGTTGAAGAACATGACGAAGCGCGTATGATAATTGTTGAATCCTGAGTGGAGAGAGGAGATGACATCTAGTCCTTTCAATGCTGCTACCGCCAAAATATTCTTTTGCGATTGAAGCAAGACTTGCTTATAGGGGGCCAGACTCGCCATCTGACTTGGCCTCAGCAACAGCAGCGGCCGGAAAATCCAGCAGATTGTGTCGAAGATGCAGATGTGCAACATGTGTCTCTGCATGGGAAGTTTTGGGAGGTGGTTATCCCAATCTGTTTGAGGTGCGAGGGTGAAATATGGTGGGAGGCTAGGAAGGTATTCGGCGCAGAACTTCAACATTGGATAGCCCCGAAGAAATTGTATCTATGACTGGGATACCATCCTATCTAATAGAGACCGGCGCAGTTTCCGAGGTCAGCCCTTCTGCTACGCCCCAATTCACCAAAGGCAGGGTATTCGAAGGAGCGCCAACTGGGGGACTATATGCACACTCTTCAGGTCTTCGGTACCGTGCACGGTGTGTAACAGTCTCGAAGATCGGGAGTCATCAATCGTCTAGAAAGGAATTCGGAGGACAACGAGAGGTGAAATTTTGCAATGGGGAACCGAAAATGTCTATGTAAAAATTGGGGTTTGAGATTGGGGATCGCATCACGTAATAAAATAGGGATTTGGTAAATCGATCAAGCTCACGATTACAAGGATATCGTCGATTGCACTGGATTCAAAGATCAATTACTGATTACTCCTTGTTGTTTGGCTCTATACGGCCCACCTTTTGCTTTCGACTATAGCAGGATAAACAGGTCGGCACACGACGCTTCTTGCCAGAGCTTTGCGTGTTGAAAGATGGGATACTTATGAGTAAGGATTTATTGAATGGTTGATATCTGCTGTTTTGGCTGAAAGGTCTTCGGAGGAATCCCTAGGTTGGGTAGGAGAAGCATGCGATGTCAGTCTCTTTATACGTACTACGTATCAAACCGTGGAGTTTGAGTATAGTAACCCACCACTGGGTGCAATAAATTTGAGGCTCTTATTGACATGAACCTCGAGAGTGACGACGAAGTTTTCGGTTTAAAAATCGTCAATATGGACAATGCTCCTTTGCCCTTGACTTAAAATCAAAGTCGCTCAGTAGAACTAGGACTGGCGGAGCGCTTGTTCATGTACGCGTGTATAGCTCGTTATTTCTCTACATCTACGTCTTTAATCCCAAGGGACCGAGTCGTTTAACCAACAGCGCGTGTACGTACGCCCTCCATTTAACAATTACTTCCATGCGCAATAGCAACTGTGATTCAGCTATTGTGATAGAGTCTAATCAAATCATGTATTCAAACTGTCACATTGCAATGGGAAATTAGGTGCATTGTCCGCCACCTCAAGAAATCATACCTTCGATGCATCAGCCGACGGCTATGCTCGCAGTGAAGGGTTTGCAGCACTGTATTTGAAGAGACCCTCAAACGCAATTCGAGATCGAGCTATAGGGATGGGTACTGCTGTGAATGCCAACGGTCGCACAATTGGCTTACAAATCCGAGCGGCCCGGCCCAAGAAGTTGTGATCAGAGAGGCGTAAGGTGACCCAAGCCTCAACACCCATACATGTACTGATGACACCTTATAGCTACAAGAATGCGGGAATCGATCCGTGGAAGATGACTTTACTCGAGTGCCACGGAACTGGCACCCGAGTGGGTGATCCAACCGAAGTTACGGCTGCTGGGAATGTTTTTGGACCCAGAAGACCAAATACATTCGAAGATCGTCTGGTTGTCGGATCCGTTAAAGCGATTATGGGCCATCTTGGAGGGGTGTGCGGACTACCTGGCATTCTCAAAGTCGTGGCTTCTCTTGAGGCTGGCAAAATACCGCCTACCATTTGCTACAGACGGCAAATCCCTGTATCGCTTTCGCCAAGGCAAAAGCTCGTCTGGACACCGGTGTCGAGCCTTGGCCCAAGAATCACCTCAAATGAGCGAGTATCACATCGGCAGGCTTCGGTGGGACTAACTAACGGGCATTGTATCATTGACCATGTCCACAATGTTGTGCCAATTCTCGCACTACATGCAGAAAGTGGTGACGATGGGGTAAATCGTGAGTTTGCCTGGCGAGATGGCCATTTGTGGGTAATTCGAATCGTGCCAGACGGCGAGCTTCAGGGATATTCCAAAACCATAATATCTCCGGGTGACCACGAACTGGACGTCGTACCATTAAGCAGCCAAGATCCTGTACGCGCGGCTTTTGGGACGCCGGGTATCTTGACGTCCTTGTACTTTAGGCCGTGCTTAAAGCTGTTTCAAAGAACTTGAGCCCGAAAACCAAAGCCTTGATTGATTAACTAGCAGCTAAGGGTGTACATGTGCATCCAGTCACCTGCGACGTGAGCGATAGGGAGCAAGTTATACAGGCAATGCAAGACGCCAGCTATAACGGCGCTGTGTGTGGAGTCTTTAACTTTGCCTTCTCATACCAGGATATCTCATTCGACAAGATGACAGCGATAACGAAATGAATGCGGCGGAATGCCCCAAGGCAAGTACGTGTGCCGCAAACGCTATACATTCGACGGTGGCAGGCATGCTCTTCATTGATCCAGCGGCTGTGAAAGGATTGGCTACAGTAGCAGAGCTTGATATTGACAATTTGTTGGCGGCCGAGTTTCGGAATATACTCCATAGTGCATATAGAAAGAATATAAGCATGCTGGATTTGATGGATGCAAGAATGAATATCAATGCAGTCGCAGAGAAGATTGTGAATGAGGCGTCGATGTCGTCATCTACCTAGAAATAAAAAGCATAAGAAGGATCTCTCCTGGAAAGACTATTTCTGAAAGGTTCAGAAGTAATACATTCCCAAATGTTTGATACTGCATGTGCTCAAATCGTGGAGATGTACTCTGTAAGATGATGAGGTCTCTCTCTACAAGTGGGCTAGGAGTGAAGGAAGAAAACAACATCTTACTTATTAGTAACACATCGTTTACCTAATTCACAAAACCAAAAACGACAATCCACCCTATCTATGTAAGCTCACCTCCCTCCCATCACGAACCCACCTCCCCCCAAAAACCCAAATCCAATAGGTACCCTCCCTCAACCCGCGAAAATGATCCAAAGTAAAGACAAAAGCAAAAACGACTCGAATGGGACTCGAACCCACAACCTTTGCCACCGGAAAGCAATGCGCTACCATTGCGCCATCGAGCCTTTGAACTAATCCAAATGTGCTGTTGTTTGAGTATATGATTATCACATGTATAAACCCCCACTATGTACCCCGCATCACTGGGATTTGCTTGGGCTCGTTAACCTATCAATTAGCTGCGGGTGGATATCCTAAATGTGATTTTGGTTGTTGCGCAACTGAAACCTTTCTTTTTCTCGTGGGATTTTTATTAAGTAAGCTGTACAAGGTATTAGTTAGCTAATATATAAAGAATACATAGCTAACACATAGCTAAAAGCTAGACCCGCCTAACTTTCCAAGCACATAAATTTGATTTCTCGGCATACTCCATACATATATAAATCGTGGGGTTGATTTTACATCTAATCTGATCTGCAAATCCAATATCTAGTCTAGAATCTACCGGAAGACGAAAGGGGAATTTACACATTATTATTAATTAGCAGGGGAAAGGAAGTACTTGTATCTTTTCCTTAATTTTCATTACCTGCAACCAAGCATATATACATCTACCACATCCCAGATCCTCACCTCACACCATCCATCCCATCCATCCCATCCATCAACCCCTCTAAATATCATGTCTAGCCCTCTTACTCTTATGCCTAATAACCTCACCCCAGCGATACAAGATAAACGGAATGGGAATAAACGCCAAACTAATAAACGCCAACGTGGAACTAGCCCACGGAACCCCCAAGTCCGTAAACATGGCGTTAGCAAAAAGCGGGAAGCCCGCACCAAAACATGATCTCATGAAGTCGTTGCCCGCATATGCCGAGGCCGCATACACGGGGTATGCGTCGCCGATGTAGTTGAGGACGGAATTGAAGAGAAGGAAGGCGCCGATGGAGAAGAAGGCCGAGCCGATGATGGGAACGATCCACTGCGTGAATGTTAGCTTGTGGTGGGGGAGATATAGAAGGGAGGGAAGACATACGTGGATACTTTCTTTGCTGGTCCATCCGAACCAAAATAAACAGATGGGAATGCAAAAAGCTCCAACGAATGCTGGTTGCAGTCGAATCTCAGGTTTGATATTACCATTTGTATCAAACTTTGGTTCTTGAAATTTTTTCAAGTACCAAAAGAATGGTGGAATAACCACAAGAGACCCGACGAAAATACCCAAGAAAGCCAGTCCTTCTTTTCCCAAGCTAAAACCGTGAATCTCGACAAAAACAATGGCGAATGATTCAAACCAGACGTATAGAAGACCATAGATTAGTGCGATGTATAGATTAAGGCAAAATAGAATGGGTTCTGTAAAAGTAAGTGAGAAAGGACGAATGAGCCCCATGTTGATTTTATCTTGCGTGGTCATTTTATCGGCTTCGATTTCTGGTTCGGATTTTAAATTCTCGACACCACTTGCTTTTGTGAGACGGAGACGTCGACGATATAATATATTGGCGGAGCTAGTCTCAGGCAAGAAGAAAATTAGGACGATCAGTGAAAATCCTATAGAAATGTCAGTATCAGAGCTAACAGTAAGATATGGCAAAATCTTGTAAGCGATCGATCAACTCACCAGATAACCAAGTCAATTCCCAAATCGTCCAAGTCCATCCTTTTTTCTCTGCAGCAAACCCTCCAACCAGAGGTCCCAACTGAGCTTGTCAGTGATCAGGAATCATAAGGAAGAAGTTAGAGAAAAGCATACCACTGGACCTGACACAGCAGCCATACCCCAAATTCCAATAGCATAGGCCCTCTTCTTTGGCGCATACATATCACTCAACGACGCACCTCCAGTAGCCAATACAGGGGAGCCAAAAAAGCCAGTCAAGAATCGAAATATAAGCATCATGGCGAAATTCCTCGCATATATAACACCGAATTGTAAAACCACAAATGCAATAAGCGTGCCAATGTAAACGGGATTTCTGCCAATTTGAGGTATTTCACTCATAGGAGACCACACCATGGGACCTATACCGTACCCGGCCACGAATAAAGTGAGGCCAGCAGTGGCAGCTACTTGACCGACTCCAAATGTGGCCATTACATCTAAAATACCTGCGGAATAGATGGCCGATCCAATGTAGACGGAGAAAGTCAATAGACAGATGAGGAAAGTAACGAAGAACTTCTTTCCCGTCGACCAATTTTGTGGATTCTATTATGAATCTTCAGTCAGCATTGTAACGTGAATCCGAGACTGTATGCTTGAATGCTACAGACACAGCTACGACAACACACCTCTGAATCATGAACTCCATCAGTTTGGTCCCAATCAATAATTTGAACATCTATGCCCCCATTATTCGTATTCACACCATTATAATTTGCCACTCTTGTTCGATCCGAACTTTGCGTCGCGTTTGAGGGTCTAACGTTTTCTCCATCTTGACTTGGACTATCGATTTCTTTATCTTCCAATGACTGTCCTTGTTCAGGCTCATCACAACTCCCATATTCCCTCACGTTCTGCGTCTTCTGAACATTTATATATTTCCGCCAAGGATGGGAATCTCCTTTCTCGCTGTCGGCTGGCACATTTCGTTCCTCTGGATATTTCAAAATTCTGTTTCTTGATAATAGACGCAGGACCTTTCCAGCTGTCGCATCTCGAAAGAGTTCTTTCATCTTCACCGTTTAATTGTCAAATTTGTTGACGCGCGCCAACAATAATTGAATGAATTGAAACTAGTGTGACAAATCAATTTGCCTGTAATAGAACGATAAATAGATAATTCTAAAGGTAAAATTCAAAATTATTGATAATAATGTAGCGTAGGGAGAATGAAAAATATGTGAAGCAAAATATATTTAAAAAGGTATGTATATATATATATGAAAATGATATGTGTGAAGAAGAGACGAAAATTTTCGAGAAAGGAACAAATATAAACAAAATCGAATCATCACATCTCTCTTCCTTCTTCCAAATACAACATTCAATTCTCGGCCTTTTGAATAGACCATAATGATATCATACCTCATGCCTACCTAGTAGTATCAACGGGATATCAAATATCAAGCAATCCCAACATCGACCTTACCCAACACAGCAACATTTATTAGACTTTCCCATCAAGCCCATCAAGCCCATCCATCCCATCCATCCCACAGCCTCCAGATCATAGTACCGCAAGCCAACGACGCATCCATTAAACCCGAGATCTAAAGTCCATCAAGTAGGCAACACCCAGCTCCAAATTGTCCGGAAACCGCATTAAGCTTAAACCTAACATGCATCCATAGACCGAGCATAGACTCGATATACCCGCCATAATTCGATTCGATAAGGCAATCAATGTCGATCAAAGAAAGAAGCTTAAGGAAACTTTGATCGATCGCTGACGTAGAAGACTTTTGGAAAGTCTTGATTAGATTAGTCAACATTGATTGATCTTTTGTTTGTTTTACTCCGTAATGTAGTTAGTTTTGTCTGAGCACATCGCTTGGCATTTGTTTGCCCCTTAACTCCGGATTTAAGTAGGCGATGGAAGGATTATCGAATTATCGAATTATCGATGAATGGAATATCGCACGTCGGAGAATCTAAATGCGAAAGATCCATCACTTCATCATCGGATCTAGACCATAAACATCAAAGAGTACGGTAGCAGGTTTAATAGGTAGTACGTACGATGATGAATGCCGCAACACTTAGAGGAAAAATGTATATTTACCCCTCGCCGAATCTCCTTAGAATTGGAATAACAAACTAGCTCCTTGCAAATATCCAAATCTCACAATAGCTACTAATCAAGTTTTCTTCTCCTCCGCACTCCGATCATTTGTACATTTTCCGCAAGTGAAGACTCGTCTATGTAAATGACAACTACCTCTTTATCCCAATTCCTTTCTTTCCCTCACTCTCTCCGAATCTACCAACATCTCATCTCACCCAGCTACCAGGGTGATTCCTTGCAACACTTAGATAAATATTGAAAGTCCCCAATGCCTAATGCCCTCTCCCTCCTCCCTCATCCTCAATCCTCACCTATCCACTGAATCCATCCATATCCATATCCATATCCAATGCATCCTCCATCCCTAAAAGCAACCTAGAATACAACCTAGAAAACTACCTAGAACATTACCCACATCCCCCCTCCCTCCCATCACCATCACCATCACCATCACCATCACCATCACCATCACCATCACCATCACCATCA
>NGKH01000007.1:439441-468101 GCA_002162575.1 Sclerotinia glacialis | reverse complement strand
CCATCACCATCACCATCACCATCACCATCACCATCACCATCACCATCACCATCACCATCATCATCCCAGCATTCAATTCAATCCCATCCAATATTCCAATCCACTAATTCAACAAATAGTAAAAGCTACCTAAACACCCGTATCCTCCAAGCTCCCCCAAGCGCTAATAATTCTACCCCCCTTAATATATACGTGAGAATAAGAAGGCGAAGCCCCACCCACGTATGCATGCATGATAATACAAAGAAAGCTGGTTTAAAAAGACCAAATAAATTCTGTTTTGAACAATTAACAATAAAGAATAAACGCCCGCAGCTTAGAATACCACTCCATGGACCCTTGCCTATTAGCCAGCCTGCCTTTTTGCCAAAGACGCCTACGTAGTAATGCTCTCTTCCAATCTCTCGCTATTCCATTCCATTCCGTTCCGACGAGAAATTTCCCCTCAAGTAACAAGATATTCTTTCCCCAAAACCCAGCTTATGCTTTTACCTATCCATACCTCCCCCCATATATTCTCATATCCCCCATCACAAACCAGCACCCGCACCGGCATCCACAATAGCCTTAACATCCTTAATTTTCTTTCCCCCCAAATCCTTCACTTTCTCCTCCAAATTCTTCTTCGCATGCAATTCAGCTACATCATCACCTCCTCCAATACTAACTCCATTGATCAATACATTGGGAACTGTTCTTCTACCCGTTAATTGCGCCAATCTCGCTTGTAATTTTCCTCCGAGGGGATGTTGATCGAGTTCTACCACGTAGGGAAGTGGATCGATGGAGTATTTTTCGAGGAGAATAGTCTTGGCGCGTTTGGAGTGCGGACAGTAGGATTTGGAGAAGATGATTACTGTGAGGGTATATTAGTTGTGTTATAGGCGCACAATGGTAGAAATAGAAATGGGATGAGTAAATAAGGAAGGGAACATACTCGGCGATTTCTTCAAAATGGCATTCAATTCCGTCGTAACCTCCACATCCTCCTTCTCCTCCTCATCCTTCTCCTTAACCACTTCCTGCGCCTTCTCCCCCCCAATCTTCTTTCTACCCGCTACACTCCTCTCACCCTGTCCCTCGGCCGCATTTCCCTTCCCTACCACCTGACTCGGTGGGTCCGGTTTGAAGGCCTTCGCATTCGCATTATCCTTCGCCTTATCAGCCGCATCCTTTAATCTCTGCGCCATCTGCTTTGCTACCTTTTCATCATCACCACCTTTGACGCCTGCACCTGCACCCGCCTCAGCTACTTCCTGTTTTCCTAAACCCTTCATGGTTTTGGTGTAGAAATCTCCGGCACCCGCTGCGACATTGCGTTGTTGACGGAGAGAGGATGTGTAGAAGAGGAGGGAGACGACGGCGATGAAGACGAGGAGGCCGAAGATTTTTATTCGTCGCATGGATGCCATTTTGGTGGGCTTTTCCTTGTAATAAGGAGGATCTGTTCAAATTGAAAAAGGATCATCAGTTGTTGCTGCTGATGATTATTCGGAATTTTGAATGTGAGAGCTTTACTTACTAGGTTCGTAGTACTTTCCCATTTCAACTACAGCTGCAGTACAGGAGGTTTTAATAGGTGGGTAGGTAGGTTGGAGCTTCGTTTCTCTCTTTCCCTTGTCTTTTTTCCTTTCCCCCTTCTCTAATAACACGACGGAATTGGTAGAATTTGTAAGCTTTCGAAAGGTGTATTTGTTCGGAGGTGTAAAAATCGAATAGTATGTGGTAGGTATTTCCGACCACTCTCACTCCACAATTAATCAAACTCACAGCAGTGAAACCACGTCTCGTTTCCACCAATATTCCAATATAGAACAAATTCTCACTCTGCTCGTGTTGTGATTATCAGTTTGGTGTATTGGAGTATTGGAGTGGTGTATTAATGTTTTGGTGTACCCAATATTCCCGTTCCGCTTCTCCAACAATGCTCCCTGAATAGATCCTAGACTTGCGTGCGATAACTAGGTATGTCCCTCCTATTCCTTATCGTGAAGTATATATATAGGTCTTAATCTTAAATCTTAAGCAAGCTTCACAGATTGACAATTAATCATGTAGAACTACCAGAACGAGTTCTGTCTGCACTTTTGAATTTTGTATAAGATGAATTGATGAATGATCGATCAATAGGAATAATAGTATCTAAAAAGTAAGTAGCCAAGGGTCACACGATATACTCGTTTATGGTCAATTCTTAACCTATAACCCGTGGCTTTATCCATTCCATCTATACCATTCCATCCACCCATAAGAAGGAAGCGTTGGTATGCCTGCTTGCCTGCTTGCCTGCCTGCTTGTTTTACTAAGATAACACCAGGTTAAAGTTACCTTTGAAATGATTGTGTACCCCTGACTAATAAGTGTAACCATACCTACCCTATACCCACCCCTATACCCACCCCTATACCTCCCCTACATCCACCCTACATCTACCCACCCATACCAGATTGCCAATATATCCTTACTTCTATATCCTGGAAAACAATATCAACGACCTCGAATGCTACTATATAAGGGTATCATCTATTATTCTTATTATGTATTAAGCTAAGTATCTAGGGGCATATTACATAGTTATGGTAATCGTACAAGTCGTGTCAAGAATCCCCATTCCGCTGTGCACCAAGCCCCACAAAGTAACTTACAAAGGAAACCTAAATATGCGTGCGTGCGTGCAGATCTGCCATCCCATCATCACCTAGCGCCATCAAACTTGTCTCCTCGCTTGAGATCCCCCCGCTCAATCAATCATGAATGTACCGCCGGGAGAACCTCTCATCGGAAAGCTCCCACACTTGCCCTTTCCCTTAAAGTCCTTTTGGTCCCATTGTCTCGAGTAGATCCAGTAATCTCAATCCAATCCTCCCATTCTCGCGCGATTTCCATAAGTACACCACCCATCACAGTAGCCGAAGCCATTAAGCCATGTCCTTCTCCTTCTAATACTCTTACTTCACATCTCTTCATCGTTTTTCCCAACCATCGAACATTTTCAACCGGAACTCGGGTATCCTTACTTCCATGATGAATAACTGTCGAACGTGTAATGTCAACATAACGAAACCCAATGGTATGCCTTCTCTCTAAACACACTAATAAATCTACAGCAGGGTTTGCGCCAATAGTAGCAAGGTCCCATATAGCATGTGTTAAACGTGTATCGTAAGTCATTTGCCTTTCTTTGTCGGCTAATGTACTGGCAGCCACTGCTCGTATTGCAGCATCATGATTCGGATCATTTGGATTCCCTGCTGCTTCCTCCATGGATTCTGCCGCCATAAATTCTGGCCTTTTAGAAGGATCAAATTTTTGATTCTCCTTATCTAGACCTGGGGTAAGTACGTTGTTCCTACCGCTCGGTGTGGGAGTATCTCGAGGGGTACTGGTAGATTTGCGTTTATTTCTCTTTTGCTTGGGAAGACTACTTGTAACTGAGCTACTAGTAGCACTCATGAAGCTGGAATTTGCAACCTTGAGTATGGTAGTTGGAAGCGCACGAAGAATACGCTGAGATGTAGGTATAGAGTTTGCAGGTGGGGACACTGTCTGTGTACCAAACGTTGTCAACTGAGAAGGTGGAATCCAAGGAGCAAGAAGATGAATACGACCGCGAATATGTTGTGGCATACGTAATGCTGTTGCAAGAGCATATATTGCACCCGCTGAATGTGCAAGTATGGAGAACTTGTTTATCCTCAAAGCTTGACAAATCGCGTACACATCATCTATGTAAAATTAGTACCGAAAAAGATAATACAGGTATAAGGCTTACCAGGCCAGCTCAGTGGAGTCGCTGTGCCATCATTATATGGCTCACTTTGTCCAACTCCTGGTCTATCCGGTGTGACTAATCGTAACTTCAGCGCTAAAGCAAGCTCATCGTAAAAAGCGGTAATATATCTAGTCAACCCCATTCCAACACAGCAGAATACAACTGAGCCCTCTGGATCGCCAACTTCTGAGAATGATATGGTCCGACCGCTTTGAGGATGCCTGATTTTCTGTGATAAGCGTGGGGAAGCAAGGTATGCTGTGACGGCATCATCAATGGAATCCGCACTGCTAGGTCGAGCATCAATAAACAGAGAAGCAGGTCGCGCTAGATCGGAGGCATGTTTAGAGTCGGGTCTAGAAGAAATTTTCTTGGAGGTATCATTGTTTATGTAGCCAGGGCTTAGAGGAGCAGACAAACGCTTCAGACGTGAACTGCTCCGTTTTATCTTTAGCTCTGGTGGTTCAGGTGAAATCCCTACAGATTGTCTTTTCTGGCTAGATGATCGTTTGGATTTATCTGGACTCTGATTGCGTTGTGATCTTCGTTGGGTAATAACCGGTGCAGGGGCATACTCAATATCATCCTCAACAACTAGATGCTCATTATTCTTTACAGTCTCCTCACCTTTATTGTTGGCTAGCGTTGTAGATTCGAGGGATGGAGAAGGTACGGACCCTTCGCTGGGCACTTTCAGATTCGTGGATTCCCCAGATTCCGTCGAGCTGCTTTCCTGCCTCTGATCTGAGCCCCCATCATGCTCATCAGTAGTATTCTTCCGTTTCTCACGTTCCATATCACTTTGTCGACTTGCTAATTTTGAATCGCGTTTCTTCGTCTGGGCCGCCGGTTTTCGAAGAGAGGAATCTCGTGGAGGTATGAATCTACCAGATCCAATGCCACCGGGGCTATTCGCCAGCGATGGAGACCAACGGCGAGGAATTGGGTTTGTATTGGTAGTATCGAGAGTGAGTATCGAATGTTTGCCTGTGAGAGGTTCTTCATTGATAGGGGTTTCAGCCATGAAAGATGGTTGATCGAGGTTGGGTATGGCCACACGATCAAGCCCAAGGCCCTTCCAATTTCGTTTCTTGTCCGATGCGTTATCCCTAAGTCTCTCTTTTGAACTCATGTACATCAACCCTTTATGATTCCTAGCCTGTTTTTTGTCCCAACTTTCCGTGGACCTTTTCCTTTCCAACTTCGGTGTTGGAGGGTAACCAGACTCTATCGATAGATTGCCGATTGTGCTCGATTCATCTTTTTCCTTTGATCCTTGTGAACCCTTCGAACCCGGTCGGCGCAAAAAGTTTTTAAGTGAGTTGGACCTAGAATCTGTCGCCGGCGACTTTGGCGCAGTCAAAGGTGAAAATCCCGATGGAGGTTTCGCAGTTTTAATGACAGGAGGGCTCGCAGCCAATTCATCGAGGGATTCTTCTTCAATAAGCTCGCGCAATGAAGGTTGCCTGAATGCGCCGTAGTCTATGCCAAAACTCCCTCCTGAACTTGTCCTAGTATATGATGGTCGCAAGTCTGAATGGGTAAAGAAAGTTGTCGAAGCAGGTGAAGCGGATGCTGAGTGATTTTCGAATAGTTCATTCACAGGAGAGGATATGATGGAGAGCGATGTAATTAGAGAGGATATGACCTCTGGGGACGCGGGTTGTATTGATATACGATTTGAGGAATGCGCCGAGGGACCAGATAGAGATTTTCGACGTCGTGATCGATATGGTATTGGTGGGGGAGTCTCCATGGCGCTGTGTAAGGATGGGTGGGAGGTACCGCGCCTACTATAAATGAACAGTAGTGGCAGGTTTATTAAGATGATTTGATACAAGCATTGACACCACCTTCCAAAGCACAAAGCACAAACAATTGAAGGATTGAAGGATTGAAAGATTGTTTCAAAGA
Source organism: Sclerotinia glacialis (assembly GCA_002162575.1). Classification (NCBI taxonomy): domain Eukaryota; kingdom Fungi; phylum Ascomycota; class Leotiomycetes; order Helotiales; family Sclerotiniaceae; genus Sclerotinia; species Sclerotinia glacialis. The sequence continues at coordinate 462,415 of NGKH01000007.1, read as the reverse complement.
TCCCGATTATGTTTAACGTGTGAGAGGAATTGGCCTGGTGTTGAAATTGGATGATACTTTGTTCGCAATGACTCGCAATGGCTGATAGGTAAAAGAGATTGATATGGTCCGAGAGGTATGAATGAGTAGATGAGAAGTAAATGAGAAGTAAATGAGAAGTAAATGAATGGATGAATGAATGAATGAATGTATGTATGAATGTATGTTAATCGATTTCGACGGGCAGCTTGAGCACCTTGAGCACCTTTTGTCAACAACCCAAGAAACCCGAAATATGTATCAAATATATCAAGACAGTCAATGTGCTTAGTCTTTTGAAGTTATAATCAGGAACATACGAGACAGACAGACCCATTTGAAACGGCCTGTTTCCAAAGCTTGAACCAAAATTAAAAGGCCCCCTCCGGTAGGTTGGGTAGGTGATAATCAATCGAAACCTCCAAGCTTCTAAACTTCCAAACTTCCAAACTTCCAAAATTCCAACAGGAACTAGGTATCTCTCTCTAATCGACCGACTCTTAGTGAATGGTCGAAAGCCCCATAGTTCAGGTTCAGGGGCATTCACTTGCTTATCGCCTTTTTTTTCCAAATAATATAATTGATTAACCTGTGGGGAACGTCCCGATGGGAATTTCAATCGACAATGATAGGTTGAACTGCCAGTTTTGCCTGCAAAATGCAATGCAGAACATGGATGCTCTTTTCCTCTGAATGCAGGATAAATGTAATGAATTTGGGTGGGCTTCGTGGAATGCCTTTGATTTGTACCTTTTTCTTTTTTTCTGGGTCGGCAATTTAATCTCGACAGGGCGGCCGGGAAAGGATCACTTGGGAAAGAGGGACCTTGTAGAACATCGATAGAACATTTCAAGAAGCCATCTATGGTAAAATGGTAAAATATATTCTTAGGGAGAGAGAGGAAGAGAGAGAGAGTGTGTGTGTGTGTGTGTGTGTGTGTGTGATGTGAGGAGAAAGGCGAGGGAGCGGAGAGTGAGGGGGAAATCTTGCTATTATATTCAATGCCCCTTTATTAAACTATACCAGTGAGGTATTAACAATAACCGACTGACTGCGAAATTATGCCTTATATGAACTGTGGCCGCTGCCATACAGTAATTTGCGAAAGCCATTTTTTTATATCTAAATCCGCTTCTTAAAGTTTCTACAATTAGCAATAGTGGATCTTGAGCTTCTTCCTTCTTCTATTCCTTACTTCTTTTCATCTACCTAAACGAGGATCAATGGAGAAAAGAGATCAATAGAGAGAAGAGATCCAAAGGTGTTCCAAGGTCCGAGCTGAGGAAGGGCTTGATTGCTTAGTAGGCTAGTTACTTAGTAAGTTAGCTATCTACCGGTACAAGTACTCCATATAATAAAATATACCCCTACAATGCCATAACCCCTGATGCAGTAGCAAAAGGCAAGTATTATAGCCGAGAGTATTCCTCCACATGGGAAAAGTGGACATAAAATCAAGAAACGTCAGTAGTATGACAATGACATCGTCACCAACGAGGGGTCAATTTTTGGGCCAACTTAAACTATGGAGCGGGCCGTTCGTTGGCAGAACTGGATACAGAGTGTAGAGTAAATCTTCTTCTATTCTCCACTATCTGGAAGTACTCCGTATATTTAAGACACTCATAGCTTTGGTCCATCTTTACTTATTCCGAATCATAGAACCACATCTTTCTAAAAAACATTTTGCAAAAAACTCCACTATGGATGCTCTTCTATCGCTTCCGGTGGTGGGATACTTTCTCATGCCATCAGTATCAACATACTCAACCTCCTTAAACTTCCTATTCTTTTACATGACATGGTCAACTCTCGTGCTTTCACATTCGGCTTTAAAGGTCGAGTTAGTAGGGACCCTTGGAATAAGACTACTATTCTTCATATTCCCGTCACTACTATTCCTCCTCTTCGACTCAATCATTCCAAGTTTATCGGTGGGAGTTAAGCGGCAGGGAAAACAAGCATTACCTACTCGAACGGGAGGAATCAAAAAATCCAGGGCGAAGGTTCCGAAATGGTATGAAGTCGTGGGGATCAGCATATTCAATATCTTCCTTGGGCTTGGTATTCAAGCGGGACTGGAAATGTTCCTGACGGAAATCTTACACTATAAAAGTGCGCTAAGAGTCACTACCACGTTACCCATGCCATGGTCGATCGCCAAGGATGCTTTAAAATGTCTTCTTGTGCGCGAGGTTAGTGATAATCTTAGGTGCGGTGGTGTTTTCTTGATTAGGTGTTTTCTTGGTTGGGTGTTCTGTTGATTAGGTGCTCTGTTGGTTGGGTGCTTTCTTGCTTGTCTATTCATGGCTAACCCATTTCTTCCTTACAGGTCGTACAATACTACTTCCACCGTTACATTCTCCACGCTCGGTCTTCAAACTTCCTCAGCAAGGGTCACAAGACTTATTTCCATTCCATCACTTCTCCATATTCATTCGTCGCACATTACGATCACCCAGCCTCCTACATACTTTTCCGCTTCATTCCCATCTATCTCCCCGCGGTAGTTTTCCGTGTCCACCTCCTTACCTATCTTCTAACTCTCTCTGTCGTCACTTTGGAAGAAACACTTGCATCGTCGGGCTACACCAGCATCCCCGGTATCATTCTCGGTGGCATCGCACGTCGACAGGATCTACATAGTGAAAGTGGCGGAAAAGGAAATTTTGCACCATTAGGTTTGTTGGATTGGATCCATGGAACTAGCCTCGGGCCTGGATTTGAGGAAGATGTTGCGGATGAGGCCGGAAAGCATCAAGTCAAGAGCCGAAGTAAAAAGGCAATTTCTAATGGAAAGGAGGGTTTGAAATCGTTAAGTGGGAGAAGAAAAAGTTCTAGAAGGGTTTGAGATTTATTTTGGTTGCTAAGGTGGGCTATCTTCGCGTTTCGCCTGGCATTGTAGGCTTGGAATGACTTGGTTTTACATTGAGATGCCCATGGTTTATTACTCTACGATTCTTTTTATGCATCTTTTATACATTGCTTCTGATGGCAATTCACATCACCAGATTAAGGCATAAATTTCCATTTACAAAGTGCCTACACAAGGAGGTGATTACCCTCAACTCAACCAACAGCCACCTAGTCACACCTGAACCGATGTCCTCTTTCATTTCAGCCATCCTTTGGTCAAGGAGGCATTATAAATACTATCACAAAGTGTACAGCCCTAGCCGTTTGTTTAACCACTATAGATGGTAAGAAAAACAAATCACTACTTCTTGATATGGTTTAGACGACTCAGGGGGCTCAGACAATGTTCTAATATCTTTCTTCCAGAGGTGGTGACCACAAGTTCGAAGCTGTAAGAGAAATCACACATCAAAGTGATATTCATATCATCTTAGATCATCTCCAAACCTCAAAACCAAAAAGGATGATAACTATCAGTATTCCCCATCAAAAATAGTTAACCTCCCAATCTCAAACTTCATACTCAACACCCAACTTCCCCTCCCTATAACTCCCCCAAATCTCATTTTTCCAACATAATAACACCCGAACCAAGATTCCTAAACCCAGAATTCCCTCCAAACTAATTTTCAGAACTAAAAACTAAAATTTAAAAAATGTGGACAAATCTAGTTTTGACCTGTCTTTCTTTCCTTCTTTCTTTCTCCTATCCTTCCACGGGAAACCACCCTCTTGAGATATGCAACAGTAGATTTATAAAAAGTGCAAAATCACGAGGCTTGGGGGAGTTTGGTTGGTAGATTGGCTCGGAGGTACTTAGGTCCGAGGTCCGGAGTTGATCCAGGAACATCAAAACTTTTGTTGATTGTGAGGAACATCATTTTTTCCCCTTCAATACATAACAAAACGATATGTGAACTCAATTAACTCAATTGATCATACGATTGACTAGGAGTTTTTCAGCTATCTGGATGGTTGCAATATACAAAAGTTTGATGTGTTGCTATCAAAGGTCTGTCTGTGATTGAAGAAGATCGGTAGGAAAGATGGTGAAAGAGCTTATCTTTTTGTCTGTAGTTGACATGGATGGGAGCTGGTTTGCTTTGAACTCCAATTCCTTTTGACTCTTTTGAGGTCATAGGGACAACTTCATGACCAAGGGAGCAAAACTTTCATCACCCCCTTCATGATTATGGTAATTATTCTCTACTGGAGCCCTGGAACCTTGGTCATTACATTATCCTGATTCATAAGATACAATCTTCCATCTCTACCCTTGGCAGGAAGCTCTCAAGACAATCATTATGAAAGGGTGCTCAATATTGACATCTAGGGCAGTTAGTCATCCATGAAGAGTGGTTTAGTCACTTGAAATGCTTACACCAACATTGATCTTATTTGTCCTTCCTAAGAAAACTCCTATCGTTACATCAAGATCTTAAAAGGTATTTAAGTGTGGTCTTCCTCCCACATTCTCTGGGCTTGTTCTATAAATCAGCATGACTTGGGAAGGGATCCTTTCCATCAGGATCAATCCCCATTAATAGGCATATGCCTACTATTGAAATCGAGACCAGAATCAAGGTTAGAGCATAGCTCTGATTTCAAGCTCTTTTTAATACAAATGAAAAATCTCAGGGTTACAAGTACACTCTTTGAGTATCTGCAAAAATTTTGGTATACCTACCTAAAGTCATAATATGCTTTGAGAATCTCCATTCTATCAGAGTTATGGACAATGAAAATTTGTGGAGAATGTATGTCCGAGGGCTCTTCGCTTAGTTAAATCCTCTCAATTAACTCTCCTTACCTTACTGATCACCCCTTTTTCCACCAGCTATCAATTGTCCTTTAATTGGGTATTCAAAGTCCACATCGAAAAGGTACTTTCAAAGAGATATTTTTGTAAATTCATTTGCCTTTGGTTTCTAATGAATTGATTGGTAGTCTCCTTTCATTGCTTGTTACATGTACAATTCTATGTTTGAATGCTAATGTTTCTACTTTGATAAGATATATTTCAGGACATTTATTGGACAATAATATTTAAAGATGCAGATAGCCAATCTTAAGAATTTCTTTAAAAGAATTAGAATAAGGCTCGGAAAAACAATCTGATGGTAAAAAACCAGTATCGGTCCTATACCCCAGTCATCACTTTGGTTTGTTCTTATTTCCATTGAAGCACAGAGAAGCTTGTCCAACAAGTTACATATTCAATTCCTCTCTCCTACTCTTTTCCATTGATTCCTTGACCTTACCGTATGTTAATAATCAACAGACATACACACCGAATCCCCTTTCGATATTTCCTAGTTGCCCGTCAGGAGGTTAGGTGCTTCATTCTCTTATACAATATACAACCCTGTTTCTTTCGGGTTCTTTTGTTTTGTAGGTTTCTGAGCCTTCATCATCACACAGGATTCACCATTACCACGTCTTACATTACGCGTTTTTACCACGGCAATTGTTTACTCAGCCTTCGAATCCTTGACGCTTAAGCCAAATACTACTTATCATGGCTCGTTGTCTCACGACTGGTAATCTACTAATGTCCAATGGGGGAGTAGAGTTACCAGCGGATATATGTTTGCGTATTGTGGACCTAGCCATTCATGGCGCGCCCAAGAACGCAGTCATATTCCTCAGGCTTTCGCGTGTAAGTTATGCCCCTACTCATTTTATACACTATCCATCCCCAGCAGCAATTTACCATGGTCATTCTCGGTTACCCTAACTTCTTCCAGTCTTTCAAAAAGCTCATCAAGACATATGAACGGGCACTCACCAAGAACGCCGCGAAACTCTACGCCAACTCCCAAGTAAACCAACGAACCCGCCTCATTGCCATCAGTCAACCCAAATCCAACGGCTCATGCTTTGCGCCAAACTTCTACCTCAACCATACATTCTCCTGGCTCCTAGAAGTACAAACACGCTCTCAAACAACACAAGAAATAATTCAAGACCCCTTTTCCCAATGCAATACCCCTACCATCTACTGGGCCGGTGGCATCGGTTTCGATCCTCCCAGCATCCCCATCCCCCTCCCAGAACTCGAAATCCGCGTCACAAAATTCAAGGAAGAAGCAATTAAACTTCTCTACGAACTCTTCGACGCAACCCAAGGCATTAAAAATGAATGGCGCGCACGCACTAGACAAATCGATTATCTCGTTCAACTCAGCACTCCCGAGCTCGCAATTCTCTGCATCTTCATCCCAATCCTCGGATTTAATCTCCTCGAGAAATTTAAAAGCGAATCAATCGATACGAAGAGGGCAGTAATTGTTTTCCAACATAATCTTATTCGTTATGGACCTCTAGTAGCCTGGCTACATATTTCTCCCGGGACTAAATGCAATAGGATAGGACTTGGTGGCACAATGGTCTTGAATGAATGGTTTAAGGAGAAACAGGGGGAAGGGGTGGATTTGTTGAAGAGGTTTGAGAGGGGGAAGACGGGGGAGGCGAGGATGATTTTGGTGCTGTGGAGGATTTTTCAAGAGAGGGGTGATGTGGTTAGATTGTGGAGTCCGAGGAGTGGGGAGGGTTTGTGGAGGATTGCGAGGCAGATGGTGGAGCGGAGGATGGAGGGGTATGTGCTTGGTTGAGCTGTGAGTGGTATGGTATGGTAAGGTATGGTATGTTCTTGCTGCAGTATTTGCGTCTGGAGTGTCTGGAGATGTCTGGGGTAGTTTATGGTCAGATTAGGGGTTGTACGGAATTGGTCATGTTTGATATATGGTGAATGAGGGTTGCTATGTTCCTGGGCTGGTGCGTATGATGTGCTATACTCCGGGATTAACTGAGCTGGGCCTACAGCCGAATAGCTGGTTCAGTATTATGATTTGGGATTAGGATTAGGCAGGCTTAGAATTAGTACGAAATAAGATGATGTATATGAATAATATCAAAATGGTCCAGATATTTACACGAAGTAATATAAGGGGAAGGGTAGAAAGAAACATGAGGGCTTTCATCGCATCCTATCGAAATCATAGGAATTATTATTCTTGGGGGGTTGAGGACATGTAAGCTTTGGATTTCATTCGCATGGATGAGAGTAACAAGGCGATTGATTTATTTATCGAGGAATGAGAACCGAGTAGCTCTCATCTTATATTAATCAGGGAAGAGCAAGCATCAATCGCTTTTAGTAGAGTAGGGTAGATTCAACGATATATTTACTCTTATACGATTATAACAGAGGAGAATAGTTTTGAATAATTCACTCATTACTCAGATCACCAGATCGTGATTCATTCATTGTAAGCGAATCCCAATTTTTTCTAATCCGTAGAAAGAACTACATATGGGGTAAATACCCGTAAATTACAATACACATCTGAGATGCATAACAAAGTTTTTAGAATCGGCGAGCCGATAAGTATTCGGAACAATATTCCGACTCTAATGCTAGTATTCATAAAACACCCTTTCATATATTAGATGTAGCTTTTCTTTCCACTGTCCCCAAAGGAGGATTATTTTACGTGCCAGATATGGACCCCTAAACCTAAATAGAGGGAGGCATCTCAGTACTCCGCAAATGTTTTGTCCACTGTTCTCCACATTCACAATCGAAACGAAGATGACCGAAAGATGGGCAAGCTGTGCAATGAATGGGAAGGCGGATGTGGGGACGGCCTCTTCATAACCATCATGAACTACCATACATAGCAAGCGTTTCCACGTATCATTACTCCCGCCCTCGTTGCCCAATACAATCGACGGACCTCTCATTTTAAAACTCGATGCCATGGATACTAAAGACGAAGACCAAACTCTGAATATTCAAAAAGAGATTGAAATGATGGTTGACAAAGCTGGGAAATCAATTTGGACCACTTCTTTCCGACAAACTAGAACTCTCGGATTTACATTCTCTTTTGTACCTGCAAAACCCAAAAAATGAGTTCTTCCCACATTTTTAGAATTTCGAGGTTACTACTTTTTCGATCATCGATTCAGCAAACGATAGTATATATTAGATATAGGAGGAGAGTAGAAATGGAAGAGATTACCAAACTCGTAAACGTAAGAAGGAGGCAACACTACCCTCACAAACTCATCCAAAAAATACTTTCTTCTCTCCTTCCAAGAGTAATGATAATAACATAACAGATAACAAAGATAGAGAGAGACAGACACTTGTTTTCGCAGGCCATTCACACAGACTTCGTCAAAGCTATCAAAGGAAACAAGAAGTAACATCACAAAGAACAATACAAAAGAACGATTTTGGGGGTTTAATAGATTTGATTTTAGGAAATTGATCAATTTGGTAGACAATTTAGAAAGGAAAAAAGAAGGAAGGAAGGAAATAAGGAAGAAAGGAAAGAAGAAACATGCTAACATAGCTCCATAAGGAATCTTTGTGGACCTGCCTCAAAGAAACCTACATATAATGCTTAGTATTTGCTTACAAACCAATGATTCGAGAATCATCAATTAAAGCAATCGAGATAGAGAGAACTAACTCACTGAGAGGACTTACCTCTAAATTAACATACTAATATAACTCTATAAAAAGTAATCTTTGGGGATCCGCCTCAAAGAAACCTATGTCATGTTGCTTGCTACCTCACCCATAGGTTCCCCTAGCAACTCATTATGAACCTTGTCCAACACCTGGTGAATTTCAGCTAGAAATTCATTGGAGAGTTCCACTTCTTTCCTTTTACTCAAGAATTCCATGGCTTCCGAAGTCCTCACCAACCTCTCAAGCCGAATCTGCCTCAACATTCTCTCATCGATTTGGATTTTTTCCTGCACAATCGAAAGATAGGCAAACCCGAGCAACTCATTCTCAACCTTCGTCAACACCTCTTGATCAGAGGCATTCAAATAATCCAATTCATAGAATTCATCCAAGGTATGTTTTATAGCCCTCTCTATCTCCACGATATCACATTCTTCCCACGCCTCTAGATTTGCCGGTTTTTGAAACCCCGCATCGATTCCATTTTCTTGCATCCATTTGATAGCGACTCTGTATATGGTGTATTCACGCGGTGGCCAGGGATCATGATCAAAGAGCTCACCGCCGGGGTGGTGCTTGGGTTGTTCATCCGCCATGGCATGGAAGGCGGGGGCCCAAGTGAAAGCTAAATCGTTGGAGCTCGTCAAGACGGTGTTAGTGCTTGAGGTGCTGCCAACTTCTTTGTTGAGGAAGGCCACTTCGCTTGGGGTCCAGGGGGTACGAACTGCCATTTTTGCGGTTGTTAGTGCTGTAAGGTTTGTGTAGAACTCAGAAGACTCCTTGAAAATGTTTCTTTTATCTAGATGATCGTATGAGTCTTATATCTGGATAGTTGTTAAGAAGTTGATAGTGGGTGGTATAGAATAAAATCTTTACTTACCTAAAATTGTACCTCAGTTATAGATGTACTACATATGTTGTTCAGATATTGTTTGAATCCCATGTTGACATTGTAGTCTTTGTGCTATCAAGGGATACTCAAACTTTCAACAGTTCAAGCTCTGAATAAATACTATTCAGAAGTTATTCTATATTGCTTTGTTCTTACAATTTAAAGCAGTTATATAGTAGTACAGGTCCGATATTTGTAGAGTGCCTATAGGGATCCGATACCAATAAACTTAATTCCTATATTCATTCAATCATATCCTACTCCATCCTAACTTAGGCGCCAAGAATATACACTACAACTTGCTCTTCTGAGCATTACTCTCTTCTCTGGCTGAAGACCCGGGAGTATTTGCAGCCCCACCAGTCTTCGAACCAGAATTTGCCTTGATACTAGCCATATCCTGATCTAACATTTTCCCATCTCCACTGCTTGAATTGCCGCCCACAGGCTTCATTAAAGCTCTTCCATTACTCAAGCAAACCTTTCCACCTTCCACTTTGGTGATGAATCGAATTTCTTCCCATCCTTCTTTGATTTCCCCTGTTTTCCAGATCTCGATGATTAATTTATCACCAGGTTTGACCGGTGATGCAAATCGACATGAGAATTCTTTGATGTTCTTGGGGTCACTACCACCAATAGCTTTAAGAATTGCATGAGCAGTAAAATTCCATGATGAAAGACCATGCATGATAGGTCCCCCGAACCCCATCTTCTGACCCGGCTCAGGTGTTGCGTGTAGGGGATTATAATCACCGTTCAATCTGCCATTTCAAACACATTAGTCTGAGACCACAATATTCAGTGATAAAGTAGAATCATACCTATACAACAATGCACTCTCCTTAGTAGTCTGATGTTCCATCACAACATCCGGCTTCTTTCCTTCCGGAGGAGGGAAATTTTGAGTCGCCGGACCCTTAGGTCCATTCCAATTACCCTGACCAACAAAGAATGAAGACCCAACAGCCCTGCTATAAACCTCCCCGCTCTTTTTATCTACGATCTCCTGTTGTATTTCGACAACCGTGCCAGATTTCCCTTTATCATATACACCGATTACTTTAGAGCGGAGTTCAAATGTTTTACCAGCGGAGGTAGGAGGGAGTGATTTGAGAAAAGTCATTGAACGACCTCCATCAAGGACACGCGTGTAGTCGAATTTTGGCACACCTGGAATCGGAGTTGCAGAGGAGGCGGCATAAAAGTCAATTACTTCTTGGGTTGTATTTTTAAATGCTTGGGAGATGTTAGCTGATTGGTGGAAGGAAAGGAAGGACGACCTTACGAAGAAGAACAGGATAAGTTGGGAAGACAGCAAAGTTAGGATGTAATTCCTACGACTTTATTAGAATATGTCATTCTCAATTGAATATCAGATACATACGTATAAGAAGTGTAGCTCATCGTTCGTACATCCAATGCTGTTGGCAAAGAGCAAAACATCTCTGGTTAACCAAGAAACCTCCTCTGGGGGATATTCGAAACCAGCTCCGGGACCAGACATTTTGATGGTTGTATGTATTGATTTGACTATTATTGACTTCTCTTCTTCTGAGAGATGTGATTTTTGAGGATTGAGACTTGGATTGAAGAATACAGGATAAGAGATAAAAGGTAAAAGACAGGAAGCACCAGAGAGCTAGTACTCGTAGCTACCCCGGAATTCCTTCATGATCCCCACAATTCGGCCATTTCTCACATGCCGAGGTATCTTCGGAGAAAGGAGAAAGTATAACCTTAATATATACATACTGCACTATAGTAACGTCAACATCAATTAGAATTACATATTTTACATCAACACCTAAAATATTTTTCATATTTTTCTGTCCAATACCGAAATACCTATGGGATATAGTATTTTTGAGGAATATAGCCCAAGGGGTGAATTTGGCCCCAGACTCTAGAGATTTGCCTTCCTTATCCATCTGGACTTCCTTCAAAGGAGCAATTTCCAAACATGGAGAATTTTTCAGAGGCAGCGATTCTCCTACGGCTTTTTCCTCCTTCCATTTGAATCGTTGAGAATACTTTAGGCATTTGAAATGCTTTGCAAAATAAATTTACATGTCACATGGTGGAAAGCGTTGGCACATGGGATCATATTAGTTGTACTATGTACTAGTTAGATGCATTCTATCGAAACCGTATTAAAACGAACCCATTTTTGATGTCGTTAATGTAAGAAAAAAGCTCTCAAAGGTGAGCCCTAAACCTTTCAAACCTATCTCTCCGCGCCAGTAAGCAAACTCACGAACTCTAGAATCCAGGACATTTTCGGTCCATTCTCGCCCTGTAACTGTAACTCAAAACTCGAATACGGCCATTACGCCAAAGCATCGATCCTTCCCACAATCAAAAAGCAAAAGAAACACTAGCCACGCCTGAGTTCGCCTTAATACGCTCAATCCCATAGCAAAAGATCCCCTAATAGGTCTTGTGGTATCACCCACTTAACTGACCGGTAGGTTCTCCATTTTGCCCTTGCCATCAGCAATCCACTCAGGTTCGATGAGTTTCTCTCGATCGGCATACAAGTATTTGTAAGCCGTACGAATAGTACCATCGCTAACACCAGCTACTTGGGATATATCCTTTGCAGACTTTGGCTTCCCGAGAAGAGCTGATGCCATATAGATACAAGCGGCTGCAACTGATAGAGGTGATCTACCAGCGAGATCACCAACGGTAGAAACCTTTTCAGCGAGGCCTTGGGATATTTTGACGAACTGTTGGCTCTTGAGACCAAGTTGACTGCAGTAACGAGTACAGAGGTCTTTGGCATTGGTTGACGTGGTTGTCTGGTAACCATCTGGGGCTGCAAGAGCTTGAAAGCAATGTTAATATATACCAGTATAAGATCGTCAGCTTATACGACTTACCACCAGTAGCTTCAGCCCTCGCCTTCTTGGCTGAACTATCTGAAGCAAAGAATTTCTCCAGTGCTTTGAAAGTTCTACCAATATCCTTCTTCGAAACCTTTGTCAAGGCGTAAATTTCACGAAAGGTTCTAGGGACGTCGCACTGACGACAAGCGATAAAGATACAGCCAGCGATGATGGCTTCTTGGGATTTACCTTTGAAGGCTTTAGCGTCATCGACAAGTTTAAAAAGATGCTTCGCGGTATCGGAGACGTTCTTTGGAATGTTAACAGCGTCGCAGTGAGCACCGATCTCCTTGTAAGCCGCAAGTAAAGCCTTGGTTGATTTATCTGTACCTTGTTTACCTTGAGCACGGTAAAGTTCCCGACTGCGTACGCTGCTGTCACCAAATGCAATTGTTGTGGAAAGTTGAGAACCGTTCAAAAGAGGATTAGCAGCGTCACCGACACGGGATGGATCATCATTTCCCTGGTCATCGTTGGAGAATGTACGCCATTCAGAGCGGGTGTCAACAATTCGATCACCAATAACTACACCACATGTATCGCAGACCAGGTCCCCAGAAGAAAATTCCTCAACGAGATTTGGTGGAATCTCCTTGCAGTCCTTACACATAACCGTGACGTTCAAATTCTGACTCCATTCTGTTGTCTTGTCTAATGGTGGCGGGGCCATCATCTTTGGTTTGTAGGGTTTTGGTCGATAGATGTTATCAAGTTTGTCGAAGACGGGACGACTCTTTGGCTTACGACGGACTTGTGTTCTTTTCTTCGTGACAGCTAGACGGGTTCTGATATCCCCTGTAGGTTTATCGCAGAGAAGTGTAGTTGAAAGCTTTATGAAAAGCGGAGAATGCAGTTTGGCGGTATTGTGGGGAAATCAAAGTGAGTTGGTGAATCGAGACGAGTCAGATAACGGTAATCAAGGGTCCCTTGACGTGTGATTCAAAAACTCGGTCAAACTGAAGGTGAGCTGAGTATCGAGAAAAAAGATGGAATACGTGTATTGACGGTAGATATTGAAGAGTAAATAAAAATCGGAATTGAGAAGACGTGTGTGGGGAGTCGATTGTGATGTAAACTGCTTTGGCAACGTCAAAACCCTATCAAGATGCGATTTATCGTCTCGGAAAAGGATGTAATTCAACTGAATGCGCGACTCTCGTCAAGTGAACTTCAAGTCAAACAGATTAGATGTTGTAAAGTAGAATAGTGTGGGATGAGAAGATGCGCTTGCTGCTTTCGTCGATGTATTTGAAGATTTTCGCAGAACAAATGACCAGTGAAGGCGTCCGTGAATAATGTATCAAAATCGTTATTGGAAGCTGTCAGAACTTTCGTCGTAAAGATGACCGGCAACTTTGTGATTGTTCAAGAACGATAACGTTACAGTCTTCTATTGATGGTGCGAGCGAGCGGTGGTGGTTGTCGAAGAGGCTGTGGTTGAGGTCGAAAAAGGAAGAGAAGATTCTTACAACAAAGAATGTCAGCCGCATTGGTATCCCGTACTACAAAAATTTCTAATAATATCACGTGGCTCGATTCACTTTTTTTGTCAGCCTTGAGCCGCGCCTGCTTTTGGTTGCCTTACAAGTATTAAGTTGCTCGCTAATGGATCGCGCCGAAGCTCCAGGTCGGTTTGGAAGCTCTTAGGTATTCAAACAATATTCCCAACTCAATACATTTACTGCTATTCCATTCCATCACCATTCTCTTTACACCCCACCTCATACGCCCTTTTCGAATTCATCAATCACAACTTCAACTATAAAAATGTCTACATTAGAAGATCTCGATGACCTCGAGAGAGAGCAGAAGGAAGAGAAGAAGGACGATGGCGACAAGGACAAGAAGCCAGATCAAACTAATGATGGTGATGCTGAAATGAAGGATTCCGAACCTGAAAAGGAAGAGGATCCAATAGATGGAGAGATCTACAGCTTGAGCACACAAGATATCCTCACGAGGAAACGACTTTTGGAGAATGATTCCCGAATTATGAAGAGCGAATTTCAACGTTTATCACATGAGAAGGCTACAATGGGGGAGAAGATTAAGGACAACCTTGAAAAGATCGAAAATAACAGGTAGGTTCAGCTGCCAAACAGGCAGATTGTTATCTCAGCTTAACCGTCTAACATTCTGTAGACAGTTACCATACCTTGTTGGAAATGTTGTTGAGTTACTCGATCTTGACCCAACAGCCGAATCTGCTGAAGAGGGCGCAAATATCGATCTCGATGCTACCAGGGTCGGAAAATCCGCGGTTATCAAGACTTCCACTCGACAAACCATATTCCTTCCATTAATAGGTCTTGTAAATCCAGATGAGCTGAAGCCAGGTGATTTGATTGGTGTCAACAAGGATTCATATCTCGTACTGGATACATTGCCCGCAGAATACGATAGCAGAGTCAAGGCGATGGAGGTCGATGAGAAACCCACGGAAAAATACACAGATGTAGGAGGATTGGACAAACAAATTGAGGAGTTGGTTGAAGCAATCGTATGGCCAATGAAGGAAGCTGATCGCTTTAAGAAAATTGGCATCAAGGCGCCCAAAGGTTTGTTGTACAAGTCATCCGCGCACAAATAGATAATACTGATATTTGTAGGTGCTCTTATGTATGGCCCTCCCGGTACTGGAAAAACACTCCTGGCAAGAGCTTGCGCTGCACAGACAGATGCAACTTTCCTCAAACTCGCCGGTCCTCAACTCGTACAAATGTTCATCGGTGACGGTGCAAAGCTGGTGCGAGATTGTTTTGCATTGGCTAAGGAGAAGGCACCGGCAATCATTTTTATTGATGAATTGGATGCTGTTGGTACGAAGCGTTTTGACAGCGAGAAAAGTGGAGATCGTGAGGTACAAAGAACTATGTTGGAGCTACTGAATCAACTTGATGGATTCGCTTCAGATGATCGTATTAAGGTATTGGCAGCAACCAACAGAGTCGATGTTCTCGACCCTGCTTTACTCCGTTCTGGTCGTCTTGATCGAAAAATTGAGTTCCCTCTGCCAAACGAAGAAGCTCGCGCCCAGATTTTGAAGATTCACAGCCGTAAAATGACTGTCGATGATGCTGTCAATTGGCCTGAATTGGCAAGAAGTACGGATGAGTTTGGTGGAGCTCAGTTGAAGGCGGTATGTGTGGAAGCTGGTATGATTGCTCTTAGAATGGGAAAGAACAAAATCAGTCACGAACATTATGTCGATGCCATTGCGGAAGTCCAAGCGAAGAAGAAGGGTATGTTTCAACTTATCTATTCAATGTTTTCTTCAATACTAACTCGTTACAGACACTGTCAACTTCTACGCATAATGTGACTATTTCAGTGGCGTTTGGCACAGCTTCCACGGCGAAACTTGTAATCATAGACAAATCATGACATTTTAAATATGACCAAATAGGTTTCCTGGAGACGTCGAGTAACTCGTGATTGATGAGAGCCAATGGTTATATATTAATGAAAACTATCAACCGTTTACCTCTAGCGTGTGCCGATATGAATGACCTGAACTCAATTTTTTGAAATATGTGAAAATCTATCTTCCAACTGATGTTCTGTCCGGAAGGGAACTTCTACATTGGTGCGGATCCTAGGTAGCTCTGTTAGAAATTGCCGATTTCAAATGTCCACAAGTGTGAGGGGAACAGATCAAGCCATTTGAGAAAGTTCGTAGTTTTGGATGGCTTGTTCCTTCCTATCTAGTAGATAGGGAAAGAGCTGATATTATCTCAGTTGGGAATAGGCACAAGACAAACGTCAAGTTCAATTTCAAATTTCAAATTTCATCTGCAAATTGACATTGTAAGAATTAATCTACTATTCTAGTTTCTCCCTAACTCAGCATCGTAGAACCCCCCACGCACGACATCGCTGGTTAAAGAGCTCTGTCAGATCAGTTGCGTCGTATTGAACAAACGATCACCTGTATCTGTAACTCCTTTGCCCGTGAACTTATTGTTGGAAATGCGAAGTGCAACAATGCTGCAATTCCCGTGTTGAACAAGTGTGTTTGCAACAATTCCAGTCCCTTCAGCGATAGATTGGGTCTGGACAACACCGGCCGCTACTACAACGCGAATGATCGCATTCAAATTACGAATGTGCTGCACAAATTCAATAATCGTTTTGCCGTTGTTGATCACGGAATCTACCAACACCACTGTGATCTTCCCTTGAAGGTGCTTGGGCATGATGTCCTGAGGATCTTTGGCGTGGAGGAACATAGCAAGGGGAAAGGCGTCATTTATTCCGAGAGCCATAGGTTCCCCACCGCGCATCAATGCTATGATCAATGTTTGATTCTCGTGCAACAACCGATGGCCGGTTGTCTGATGACCTTGAACATGTGGGATTTCGTACGACTCAACACCTATAACTTCAGAGATGAGCTCAATCGCCAGGTAGCGACCCATGCTGCGATGATATTCCCTGAGAGCGGGGCCTTTGTTCGTTGCATCGCGTGTGGGTGTCATCAACAACTTCGCAGCGTTCTTATCCGTTGCATGAAAGACCTGGAGCTTTGCATGGCGACCTTGGCGGTTGAAAATTGAATCCAAAAACTTCTGGTCGGTGAGCTTGATCAAGGGAAGCTTTTGAGTGTCCAGTCGTGGCAATGCACTGTCGGGAAGGATAACTTGAGATGCACAAAGACCTTCGTTATCGATGGCATTTAGCAACTCTGCTTCCATTTTCTTGCTCCTTTTATCCACCTCGCCAACCACAACGATGGCCTTGTTTGCCGCCTTTAACATACCCAAGTCCAATGGACTATCTCCAAAGGCACAAACATACGTCCTGGTACTCAATCGCAAACGGTCGACCAAGTCAGCTTTCACTGCAGCTGTGACAACTATATCACAAGGTCCATCCCAGATACGCCCTCCTGCGATAACTTTGACTGATTTGGACAGGCCTTCCTTCTCTAGAACCTTTTCCCAAACACGATGCAGCCCACAACTGATGATTACGGCACCGATATGCTTCTCTTCTGCAACGGATTGCAGCAAGGACACAAATTCTTGGTGTATGTTCACAGCCGAAGCTACCTCTTGGCAGATATCATTATACTCTGCTTCGTCCGTCAATTCGCCATAAATAAGGGAGGCTTGGCGAAATGCTGTATATGAGTAGCCTAGTTTGCTGCCGAACAATACTTTGAGCGGATCTTGGTACTTTGCAGTCTCCAACCCATGCCTTGCAATCCATTTCTGCCAGAAAAGTGCGCCAGTGTCCTCTGCCACCAACGTTCTATCGCCATCCATGACTAGCATGGTTTCCGGCCAGCCTTGATTTCTGGAAAATACAAACTTGTCTGCTAGCAAGGCATTGGCGATTTCAAGATTTCTTGTCTCGCAATTATTCGGAAAATCCGCGACCAGTTTGAAAACTTCGCCTATTGCTCCTTCAACACAGATGAGCAAAACAGCGTTGTTGTAGCAAGTTTCGCGCAACTCAGCCATCTCTTTCTCCTGCCACTTCTTGAGATGCTCAACCGATGCTGGTGAACGAGTTCTTTCCTTATCATTCAGACGGTTTTGCTGAACAAGTGCGAGAGGTACTTTTAGATAGATTATGTGTGTATAGACCTCTGCATCTGCAGAGTTCCAAACGAGTACGGGCTGATCGGTGCCTTCCTCCCAGAACATAAAGTGTCCCGCAACAACCGCAGCACATTCCAACTCAGCCGACTGATCGCCAATTTTTCGGATAGCAATTTTTTGATAGTGTTCCTGCTGCTCTGGGCTCATTCCCTTGAAGGCGTTCAAACCACCCGGAGTACATTCGTCGATCACTTGGGAGCCATCATAAAAGACGAACGGATGATTATTGAGCATTCTTCTCAAATAGTTCAAGGTGTATGATTTGCCGCATCCGGAAACTCCATAGATACCGATAACTGTGCCTTTCTTGTGTGACTCGGATACCAATTGAGCTAAAAGAGCCTCTTTCGTTGGGATTGTCATTGCGTTTGAATTGTCCTTGCAGCTCCCAGATCTTGTCCACGTTTCTTCGAGTCTGGGATGTAAAAGACCAAATAAACTCAGTAAAGATTTCGAGAAACAGCCTGGGGTGTAAATTCACTTTAAATAGGAAATAGGTGTGGTATGTTCAGAGCTCCTGTAAAGCGAAAATTTTGCTCAATGTATTTAAAAATCTATTCCCCTAAATGCTTCTCCGGAGACTTGCATATTTATGCATCCTTCCACACAACAAACAATCATTGAACTAATCAATTAATCAATCACAATTTGTTTGACATAAATGATGCATCACAATCGTTTGCTAATCTCAAAAGTTTTCTACCTTCTTCCCAGCCAATACAATCTCTCGCTGTATCCTAGTCATCTCAATTAGATTCTCATGCGCATCTCTTGGAGATACTCATCCAATCGGTCATACTCAGCTTCAGCGTCCTCACTTATTTGAGCGAGCAAATCATCATTCCACCCATCAATGGCCGCCTCGACATAATCATCATTCCAGGGACTGTTCACTCTACTCTTTCCCTGCATATCATATTGGGGATCTTTGGCCTTTTTAATCCGCTCCTTAGTCTCAGCCTCTATATGGCTTCTCCAGAAGGATTTATTCCCCGGTTCAAGCCTCTTTCTCAACACATCATAAACCCCTGGAAGCATACCCACGGACGATGCATAGTATTGCATAATTTCTGGTTCCATTGGACGTTGCTCGCGTGCCCGCACCTCAATTTTCTGTAGAGCCGTTCGTTTGGCTTCCCATTCTTTTTTGACGTTAGAAGGAAGAGGACTATGAAGTTCGACGCATTTGATTAGGCCTCTCAATTTTCCCCTTCCACCGGCTCGCACAGCTAGCTCCATGAGCTGAATGTCTTTGACTCCGACCAGTGAGATGTTGCATTTGGTATAGAGGAAATGCGAAATGTCGCGCACATCGAAGAGGATTTTAGAGATATATGGAGATTCGAAGAGAGTTTTGAGTGATATGTATTCAGGGGTATCGGCTTGGTTGGCTTGTCCTGGAGAGGGGGCGTGGGTATATTGCATCATGGTGAGAGATTTATTGGAGGAATGTGTGTTCATGAAAATTTCAGGGGAAATGGTTGTGAAATCGAGTAGATAGGTTTCGTTATTTTGAGGGGTTCCGAGAAGGCGGGGAAGAACCCAATGGATTATTAGGACGTAGGGGGTAGCGGTGTTTCTAGGTGTAATTGAGAGGTAGAGGTTGGATATACAGGTAGGGATTGTGAGGACAGAGTTGAGATCATCGAGGAAGGAGATGAGGGAGGGGAGGTTATCGACGATTTTGATTGGAGATGATATTTCAGCTGGTGCGGACATTTTGATCGAGGTAGAGAGTTGAAATGCCGAATTTGAGGTCAAGTTGGATTAATGAAAGAATCAGAAAGATGCATTCCCTTCTTTTGTTACACGTGAAGCGGGGAAGAGGGAGGGTCCTATAGGCTGGCTGTATGCATGTATGCACGTCGCCGTCAACAACTTTCCCGAAACCAAATCAAAAAGCAAGAGAAAAATTAAGTAGCTTGTCAAAAGGTCAATGCTGTGTTGGTGATCTCTTGAGGCAAAAGTTTGTTCGAGATATGAAGCTTGATATTACAAAGGAGAGCGCGAGACTCGGATTTTATTTGAAAGGAAGGGGAGTGGTGAGTGAAAATAGTAATCACTTCAATCCGAGAATCGGCCGAGAATCGGGTTCAAGTTGTGATTTTACGAATCCATAGTAAAATCTTTAACATAATGTTCGTGATATCCCATGGGGCCTCTGTTCCTGTAACAATGTTCTTGATCCTGCATAGCTAAAATGGCATACTCAAGAAGTGTTCTTGGTATCAAATCCCGTTTCTCTGGGGTCCATTTACCATAGGCAGCATGACAGGCGAAAAACTGCTGGACCAAAGCCACTAATTCGTTGTTTGCAGTTGATTCAGCTGCATAGGCAATTTGACACGTATCGATAAAATCTTTGATGAAGAAAGGGCTGTCGCCATAAAAATCATCATTGCTAAAACTGTGAGTCGCGATATGAGAGAGAAGTCGGTACATATGATTCATAGTGACATTTTGGCAATGCGGAATCATGAGAAAATCTGCAAGCTGCCAAATGTGTGCAAGTGTCGAAAGGCTTAGACCGTCTCTGTAGTGTTTTTCAATCGATGCGGATGTGCAATTGCTGCAATCAGAGACATCCATGTCATTAGTGACCTGGGCTGGTATAATGATCGAGCCAGTATTCACATACTGTACGATGTGACAGAGAACCTTGGGGTTGGTTGGCCTTCGAATGTTCTATTAGTTGGTGAAAGCTAAAATCATGCAATTTCAATTCTTGATCGAAGAGTTTGCGAACTAGACATTAATTAGACTGAAGAGCTAATGGTGTGGAAGTTTTAAAAGCATTTAGGGGATGGGTATATACGACGTGGAGAATAGTAAGCCAGACACAGCTGTGAGATATGGTATACTTTGGTGTCTGGTGAATCTGGAGCTCCTGTTCTCAAGCAGATGAAGGCATTACCGTTAACTTTTGTGTAATCGAGTATTGGGCTTTTGGGCCACTCAGATGGCGACATCTTTGAATCCATTGTGTTTCCAGATGCCAGACAACAGAAATGATAATCTTGTAGTTAGTTTCTGTGTTTTTTCAAGCTTGCTCCGATGAACGATGTGGCCTAAAAATAGTGTGCTCGAAGGGTCAAGTTTTACATTCGCTTGTCCAAGCCATATCAGTATTCATGTACCTTGTATTCACAATTTCTGGTCCCTGATGGTTGGTTAAGCTATTCACTCCAAGGCATTACCAGTTTCAAAAGCTCAAATTACCTGAAAGATTGAAACAATCGAAAACGAGAAACATTTTTCTTCTAAAACATTCAAATACACTTCCATTCCCGAAAACTGACCAAACTGACATGATCTTTGCAGGTATACATTGTCGAACCAAGGATTAATTAACTCACAAGGCAACGTGCAAAGGCTGCAGAATTATATCCTGAAAGATGTCGTCTTCCTTCGATATCCCACACACCCACACACCCACACACCATCGCATCACTGGAACCATCTGGTTTCCTGCCTCAGCTAAATTTGCAGTTTTCATATCTTCAAATTTTCTCCTGGTGCTGCTGGCATTCTTGCACCTGCCTCGGGTTTGTTTTTGCTTTTGAAGTCATCAGACATTTGCTCAAATGTAACCCATTCAACCCCATCATGTCTGTTAATATGATCAATGATCCTGCATATTGTTAGTGGGCTGCCGAATGAATAAAAGTACTATAGGCCGACGAGATCAAAATGTCCAAGAATGCAAAAAAAATCAAGAAAGTCCTAGACAACAAAAGGAGAAGCCATGGCATACCTTTGTTGCATCTTCAGAGCATGTGGCCGCCCTGAAACATCGGGATGAATAGTCATAGGGAATACGAATTCATCATAATTCTCGTAAAAGTAGTCGAAATGATCTAGCCACATCTGTTCCACGACTTTCGGGTCCACCCATCCGTGACTATTGGGAGACTTTTTGATGAACATCATGGGAGGTAAGTCGTCAATGTACCATGAAGCTGGAATTTCCACCATACCAGATGGCACACCCTTGACAAGTGGCTTCATCCAATCTTCTGCCTTCTTGCTATAATCAATCTTTGTCCAAGTATCCCCGAGCCTCAACCAATACATTTGACAATCATCATGGCTCATACTATGATCATATTCAATTCCGTAGCTCAGTAAAAGTTCCGCTCCTTCTTTGCTTGTCTCCCACCATGGAGCAACACTTCCCCTTGGAGGTTTTCCACAGAAATCTGTTAACAGCCTGTACGTTTTATCAAGAACATCTCGTTGCTGGTCAAGCGTCATATCAATGGGATTTTCATGAGAGTATCCGTGGAGACCAATCTCATGCCCTGCGTCCCGGACCATGGCGCATTCTTCAGGAAATGTCTCAAGGGAATGACCTGGGATAAACCAAGTCGCCTTCATATTGTTCTTCTCAAAGAGCTTGAGAAGACGACGAACACCGATTGTACCAGCGAATAGGCCTGAATAGTGTAAGTTTGATTGTTCAAGAGTCAATAGAAGAATGGGAATAGGCTTTTCCTTCAAGAATTGCAAGCTTCAATTCTCGCAAGCATTAGATCACTCCTGGTAAGAAGGATTCACGGAATAGACATCGACAATGAAGATAGGAGACAGCGTTGTTGTGAATTTGAGTGACGAACCTCTACTGATGTCTGATGTCGAGTCTTCTCCACCATATGATCCTAACCAGCCTGCCACGGCATCGATATCAACTCCATAGCCGCAGAGAACGCGTTTCTTGACTTTCTTGGTCATTTCTGGGGTTGAGGAGGAGGGGGAAGCACACATAATTGAGATCAGGAGAACAGATAGTGATATATTTGGTAGAGAAGAGCAGAGTGAGGATACACAACCTACGCAGAGAGGTGCACTGCTGGCGTATATTTCGTAGGTCACTTACCTTGCCCCAATAGGAATGACTTTAGCATTTCGAAGTGCGGGGAAACTTCGATGATCCCCCTCAATGAGAACATTTTGATAAGATTTGTCAGTGTTCCGATTGATAAGAGGAATTGATTTACCTTCCTTATTCGTCAAGGAGAAGGCAAAATCCGAAAGCATAGATCAAGTACAGTAGAATGCGAGTCACATGATAAGGCTATAATATTTTGACGAGAAGCTCAGTGAATATTATCTCATCCTCAGACCCTTCGGAGATTACATAATCCTAAAATCTATAAACCGATCAAT
>NGKH01000007.1:406020-438235 GCA_002162575.1 Sclerotinia glacialis | reverse complement strand
AAACGAAGCTAAAATACAGAACGTAAAATCGAATCAGAGGGTCTGAAAATTGAGATAAAGTGAATACATTTGACGACCCCTTGTTGAATGCATGTGATTGTTTGGATGCACTAAGTGGGCTTATGGATGCCAGTACCAATCGACTACTAGATCCTCCGCAAGTATTCTAATTTTGAACAAGATTGTAGGATCGCATCGATATCACGATACGAGCGAAAAGAAACTTAGAACCAGCTTGCCTTAACGAGTTACGACTTATCCAAGTTTCCTTGATCAAATCTCATTCGCAGAAGTTTGATTTTCAAAAGGACGAATTGACCAAAACCGCCTTAGTCTTTAAGCCAATGCTTGCTTTACATTGGTTTTATTCGTCTTGAGGCTCTAGAATCATATTAAGCCCAATCCAACGAGCCAACATATCTACAAAGCCTACGACGTTACGGCAAAAAAGACATCTGGTTATTCGCGTTGTAGGGCACTGACACCCTGCGGTGCAGTTATATATTGGGGGGTAATGAAAGTCGAATGAATGCAGCCCTTGAATCCTTTCCTGAGTGCTTTCTTCAAGAGTGCCCTGCCTACACAGTGTACGCCTGTACACCATCATGTAAGCTTGCCAACAATACTAGAACTCTATTTTCAACGGATATCATGGGGCATGACGCTGATAGCTTTCTAGATATTACTAGTACCTACTACCGAAGTTCTCCTAACCTCCCGCGATCGAGAAACCGGCGCGCTTTACGCAGACCTTGCAGGATCGGAAGACTTCCTAGGCAGTCATGTCTTGCGAATACCGGCCAATCATGCTGCGACCGCGGGAGGGAAGGATGCGCCAAATATGCGGGAAAACCGGGGAAAGGCGAAACAATATACAACGGTTAATGGAAGGACTGTCGTGATCAAAGATGCTTTTGTCTACAGTAATAAGGGTTGGTATTGTTCGTAATTTTGTTGGAGGGTTGGTGCTAATCACCTATTGCCAGGATTCAAGACCTTGAACCAAGCGCAACTTTTATCTGATACTTTATGGTACCCAGATTCGCTCGAACCACGACAATGGCTTGTCTACTATATATCGAGACCCCTGGTTGGCATATTCGAGGAGATTAAAATCGCAACTGCAATGCTAGCCCCGAGGCTCCCGGATGGCAGACCAATGCTCCCACCTAGATCGCCTTCAGTAGCCGACTCCACCTCTATGAATGGACTTCCTCGCAAAAAGGATATAAAGAGTTTCGGCGAGCTTTTAACCAATTTTCCAATGATTGCGAGACAAATGCAACCTGGCTTGGAGGCCCTCTTTAAGGAGTTCAATCAAGTATTTGAAAAGCAATTACCTCCTCCGCCATCAGCTGCGAACATTCCAGACCCTGTACCGGACGGGCCCATAGCTACAGCAATGAAGAAAGCACGGTCCAGTAGTTTTTCAAATCCTGGTCGACCAAATGGGCATGTGCAACGTTATATCGTGGATTTCTATACTGAGGATGATGAGAATGTCATGCGGGGCGCTTTGGAGACCGCAGTTACGTCTGCGATTGATCTCTTCCAGATGGTCGACAAGCAGCAACTTTCCCTGCTTGGAGCTACGACTGATCTTACAGGCCCAATTGTGGAACGTTTGATTGATCGTTATGTTACCGAACAATTGCACGATACCATATTATTTCCGAGACTATGTACAATGAAACGCCCCGAAGACTTAGAGTTGGAATCAAAAATCAGACAGATGGAATTTGTGGATATCTCACAAGTTGGTATACCAATTCAAGGCGGTCATCAAGGAAAACATGAACTCACATTACGTCTTGGTCGTGCCGTCGAAGAATTTCGCAAATTGAGTGTAGCAGGAAGCCCGCAGCAGATGATGGATATTCTACTTGTAACGTTGAAAACGGTGACGCAGCTCATTGAGATCCCAGCAACCACAGGGGGGCCCACTTCTTCGGAGAAAGTGAGCTCTGTTTTGACTATCAATGCTGATACTCTTGTCTCGTTACTATTGGTTGTGGTCATAAGGGCACAAGTTAGGTATCTCCAGGCTCGTCTCCTATATATGCGCCACTTCATTTTTGTCGATGATGTGGAAAGTGGTGAGATGGGATATGCACTAAGCACGTTTGAAGCTGTCTTATCATATCTTGCAAGGGATTCAGGAGGTCTTCGGAAAGCTAGTCGGCGGAACCACAAACTATGGGCAGCAACTAAGAAAGGCGACTTGAAAGAAATGATGAAAATTATGGAGCCAGAACGAGAACTCTCTTCGGACGAAGAGGAGTCTGACCATGAGGAAGCCATCGTAGACGATATAATCGATGAAAACAGGCCATGGGATACTTCGAATGGACACGCCAGACGGAGATCTTCTGGAGACGCCGCCACGAGGCTTTCGCAAACATCTACTCTCACTCATGTCTTTCCTTGGCAATATCTACATGACGGTGCAGATGAAGAGCGATTACCACCACTGCGGAGGCCTAAAACAGTTACTATGGATGTGCGAAGCTTATCTAGTAGCTCCGAGATATCATTCAGATCACGGGCTACCACGATTGACTCTACAAGTAGCGGTATCGAAGGTGATACCTCAATAGAACGATTATCACAAACCGAGGATTCTTCCGGTGAATCTGTTCTCATGATGGCCATTCAACACGAGAGACCTGAGGCTCTTCAGTATCTTTTGTCATTACATGACTACTATCCGCTCCGAGCGGTCCTTGAAGATACGAATAATGAGGGAACGACTTTATTGAGTGCTGCTGTGCAGT
This sequence comes from Sclerotinia glacialis, assembly GCA_002162575.1. NCBI lineage: Eukaryota > Fungi > Ascomycota > Leotiomycetes > Helotiales > Sclerotiniaceae > Sclerotinia > Sclerotinia glacialis. The sequence continues at coordinate 435,461 of NGKH01000007.1, read as the reverse complement.
TGGGACATACCGAACTCATTAACATAATACTTGATTTTGTTTTTCGAGCTGCATCAGAATTGATCGTCATTGGATATCTTTCGCGGCAGGATGTCAACGGCAGGAGTGTAGCTCATTTTTTGTTCAACTATCCCGAGCTTATTTCGAGAGTCGGGCGTTTATTGCCCTGGAGGCAGAAAGACAAGAATGGCCAAACGCCACTTTTTGCGTTATGCAGATCATACGACCATGGACGCTATAGACCCATGGTAGAGGCAGCAATTGCTGCGGCTACGGCTTCTCAGGAAGATGGTCAACCTTTACACTTAGATGATCATGTTGATTTGAAGGGTAACACATTGTTACATATTGTCAACGATCCTCAAATAGCATTACAACTTCTTTCTCATTGCGACTCCGATGTTAACGCGACCAACGAGAAGAAATTCACACCACTCATGGTAGCTAGCAAATATGGTCGACTAGAAATGGTTCGAGCTCTATTTTCAGACCCAAGAGTAGACCTCTTTGCCAAGGAACTTCGTGGCTTCACAGCGGTTGAGCTTGCCAAAGATGATGACGTACGGAATAGAATTGACGACTTAATATTATTCTCAGGGCTACCAGCCACTGATGGAAGGATCACGACTGTAGTTAGATCATTTTTCGTTGAGGATGCAACTATTCGATTGGTACTCAAGTCTGGCGCACCCTCGGGGCCTCAAAACTTTACCGTCACCACTTGTCGACGTTCGTTGTCCGACTTTGAACATTTGGCAAAGTTGCTCACTTTAGAAAACCCAGCTTCATGGCTGCCATCTATATCAGGGATGAGGTCACCTTTCCAAATTCCTTCAAGGCCTTCGAGGGCTGTTCTAAGAGATATCCAAGTCCACCTTGATGCATTTTTGAAAATTCTACTAGCACATACAACCTTTGCAACACATGAGATGTTATGGGAATTCTTTCTGGTGCCAGATATACAGGCGGAGATGATGGAACAGAGGTCTAAGCTGAAGGCTGAGGCAAGGGTAGAAACTGTAAGGGAAGAATATCAGCCAATCGGTGATGTTCGCGATGTCGAGCAATTCGTAGATCACGCAAGAGATATGGTCCGAAGTGTCAACTACTCTACCAAGAGTGTAGCACGTAGGGCCAACATGGTGGCGATTGTTACCACAGGTATGTTTTCAATGATTCTCATAGAACATGTCGCTAATGTATACAGATCTTTACGATGCTTATAAGCTTTCCGCTCGCGCAATTTCTGCTCTTACGTTCCTTCCTCAAACTCATATATCTGCCCTTGAAGCTTATACCCAAACACTTGCTCCATCCTCCACTTCCCCATATTCTACCTTCCATACCACTATCCTTTCAATCCACAGCACCATAATCGCCATGCTCCTTTCTCTCTCCCGTCCCACCTCGCTCATATCATCGATCACCACATCCCGCAAATCCATCGAACGTTCCTACAATTCCCTTTCCCGATCAACTCGTTGGCCACTAGGTCTCCTCGACGAGACTCGGCAACGTTTAAATGAAGAAAAGGAAGACAAAGTCCGGAGAACAAAGGAAGAAGTCGAGGAAACTGGAAGGGAACTAAGATACACGCAACAAGTCGTCGCAGCAGAGCTGGCTGGTTGGCAAGATTTACATGAGAAGATGGGGAGGAAAGCCGTGAAGGATTTGGCGCAATCAATGCTTGTTAGAGAACGGTCGACGTTGGAGGGGCTAAGAAGGGCGGTTAGAAGATTGAAGGTTGGGGAGGAAAGGATTGTAGATGTTGAAATGGAGGAAAGTGAAGATGAGGACGAGGGTGGAGAGGCGGAGGCGAGTGGTAGTCATGTTGAAAGCATCGTTATGTAGTTGATACATTAACGGATTCGCAAAGAAAGGATTCTTTGCATATCAGAAATGGAGGAATGGAAATGACTGAAATGAAATGACACATTGTGTTTTATTTTGTTTTGGTTTGGATAGAAATTATGATCATGATCATGCTAGGCGATTGTGGCATGGTATAAGATGATATGATATTACACTGTATAGCATCGTGGCGTTTAGGCATACATATAATCCTTTGAGCGGTATTTTTCTACTTATTGATTCATGGTTTTCGATTTGGTTTGCATGTTGTATGTTGCATATTGTGTATTATGTTCTTGAGTGATTGATGTGTTCTTTGTAACTTGTGTTATGATGTGAATTTATATCATCATCCATATTTCTATGCCTGGATTTAGATATTTATCTTCCGAACGAGCTGAAATGAAGTGAAATAAAATGAAATGAGCCATTTCCACACGAGTCCGAATACGAGTCCGTTCCAATCTTGTAAGATAAATTACTCGAGTAAATATCAGAAACCACTCCTCTCCACTTATTCGTTCCTGTCCATTTCCCATTTTCCATTTTCCATTTTTCTATCTTATATATCTTATATATCTTATATATCTTCTATAACAAACAAACAATTGGTCCTTTTGTGATACTAGATCTAATGTCCTTTTATACATATAGGTAGTAGGTACTCCATTTATACTCACTCCTTTACCGTCATAAAATCTAAATCTAAATCTGAGACCCCATATTCTTACCAAATACTATATGTGGATGTTGATGTAGATGTAGATGTAGATGTTGCAATAATGCCAAGTAATCTGGTACTGCATTACTCGAGTAATTGTTCTAACTCTTACTCTTATATATGTTATCGTATCTCGTCCCAATATGCTCATCCCATAATCCCATCCCAGAGAATGCTGTAATCTACCCAACTCCCATAATCCGACCTTGAATAAAATCCGTGGACTCCAGCAATAAATTCCACACCCCGATTGGCATGAACCAAACCTCTCCATGATATAAGATATGTCAACAAAACTCCTTTCTTCTTGCCAGAAGCCTTCCAACGCCATTATGATATCGTTATTAAACCTAAGAAACGGAAGTATTCAGCTTCCCTACAACTTCTCTATCCCACCAACTCTCAAAATCTAAGACAACTTTATTCTTTCGCGCTTCTTCGGCTGCGAAGACTACCGCGTGACTTCGAATTACTTCTTCTACTGTTATTTGGGGATTTATGTCAGCTTTTCTGAATCTTTCGGTAAACGAGAAAAGGAGAAATTGAAGGCAATGACGAAAGAGGACGAAAACTTACAGCTACATCCCACCCATTCCCTCTGCGCAACTTCTACATCTGCTCCTTCATTCATAACAATATTTACAGCTCCTACGAACTGTCTCACTAGTCCTTCATCACCACCTCCATGTCCACTTTTAATATCCGTGATTTTCGGCTCATATACTTTTTTCTCCCCGGTCTTAAAATCCTCGACTTCAATCGTCGTACTATCTGCATATATCTCCCCATCGCTTCCATAAATATGTGTATATCTCTCACAAATCTTCTTCGTATGGGATACCATGTGGAACGAAGCTTGTTTAGCCCCGCGATTTAGGGAGGGATCGGCTGGAAATGTCAGCGTTACGAATTGATCGTCATTGACTGTGTTGTCAGATTCGTAGACACAGCGCCCGAACCAATTCTTAGCTTCAATTTCGGAGATAGGGGTTTCGGCTGTGTAGTCTTCGGATAGGATTGATAGAATAGCGGATTCTGCGGCTGAAGAGCCAGAGGTGGTGAGGATATCTTCGATATCTGGGACAAGTATATCAACGGGCCAGTTGGTGTTGGGGACTTCAAGACCCTTGAATTTAGGGGATATGTATATGTCTTTCGCGGAGTATTTGCAGTCTGGTTCGATGGGACAGGAAAGGCAGTTTGTCGCGGTGCCAGCGGAAGCGGGTTTTCGGGTGCGAGTAAATTGTTGAAGGGAACCCGTGGATGTTATTGTTTCAGGAAGATGAGGTGGAGCAGTTGGTTCTGATGGGGGAGGGGAACAGAGGAGCCAGAGGAGGAGATCGATATCGTGGCAGGATTTTGTGAGTAGGGAGGGAGCTGTTGTAGATTCTTTGCGCCAATTTCCACTATCCTTTTATTAGCTATCTTGGCTCGTTTTTTACGAAGAAATATCCCATACCGAACATAACTATGAGAAAAATGCCACCATCCCACCGGCTCAGTATGATTAATACTCAGCACGTCCCCAATAACCCTCTCCTCCAAAAGTAATTTCCTCAACATCATATTATGAGGACTATACCTCAGTACATGTCCAATACTAAATATTTTCTCCGGCAGTCTATTCCGTGGATAATCCGGTAACATCGCTCCATATATCTCCACACAATCCGCCAACGTCGTAGCCAAAGGCTTCTCACACATAATATGCAACCCCAATGGTTTCAGGCCCACTATAACCTCTTTATGCATCTCGTCTAGCACACATATAAACACAGCATCGACACCCGGTGGTACTGATTCACCGCGAGAAGCGCGAGCACGTCGATCGAGTTCATAATCGAGAAATTCTTTCCAATTGGAAAATGATTGCCCTGGGGAAGGGGCATTGGAACCCCAGATGTAACGGGAACCGAGCCGTTGACGTTTGTAGAGGATAGGTTCTGCGACGGCATATACGATGCCAGGAGTGGATTCGGCGACGCAACGTGAGTATTGGGAGCCTCGAGATCCGGCGCCGATTATAAGGATGCGGGGTGGATTTGAGGACGTGGTTGTGGAGGGGTTGGCAGGAGTGGATGCGTGTGGTGCCATATCTATGGGCTTATACTTTGGGGTTGGAGAACTATAGTTTAGCTTGGGGTTGGAGACTTGGAAAGAAGATATGAGATTAAAGTTGGGATCCCAATTGAATAGATGTTAGATATTCTTGCGAACTTATAGTGACAGAGCATTTTGATATAGTGTGCAGATGTCAAGCTTGTCTCCGCATGCAGGGCTTAGCAGGACCCCTTGCCCCGCGATAACAGGTGGGGTGAAGGAAAGTAACGTTACCGGGTCTGGACCAATCATATCGAAGCAGTTGGCATTGGACAAAATACCAGCCATATTCATATCTTTAGTCGCAGTAGAAGAAGACTAATATGCCTTATGAATATGCCTTGGCGTTTCAAAGCTTCGGATTGAGAAATGGGGAACAGCTGATAGATATTGCTAGGTAGAAATTGACTAACTACGTTACATTCGGGCGTTTTTTTGTTGCATATCTATATAAAGTCTGACGCAATGCAAGACATTAAAATACAGGGGCTCTGTAGGCTGGATGACAGTTCATGTACATCATTACACTTAGATGGTATCTGATAGATTAATACAAGTTTGTATGAAATTGCAAATGATATGACACCCAAGATGGAGCTTATGGCTGAACTACGTACGAATTGTGCATGCCTCTTCCACGACTCCTCCTTTTTCATACAGAGTCTTCTCCTGCAACCGAAGTATGTTGCTAGATAGCTTGCTCGGCTTGCCTGAGGGAATTTGAAAATTGTTCTTGGTCAATCATGATGTCCTAGCATACCGAACCTCATATGTCTCATACCATCCACTAATCCTGTGTTCGACAAGTTCTCTCATTGCTTCATATGTCTGACATTTATCTTTTAGCCCATCTCGAAAGTCGATTTCATCAAATTTAACCATGGAATTTCGGTTGAGTTTGCAGTAACCTCCATACTTATTAGTTTTGTGGGCGGTCAGTACAATGGGAGAAGTCCAGCTGTGAGATACCGCCTTTTTACTGATAGTCGCATAAACTACATTCCTATCACCAAGTTTGCGATCTGGCTGTTTCAAAGTTCCAAGATACACACCTGGTTTAAACAATGGATCCGACAAGCCATGATCTTCGCCAGGGTTTTGGAATGGTGTATTTAACACACCGAGTGGTGTTGCAGGTCGTGGGTCAGTAAACACATCGTGCGCGGTATTGTCGTATGATTCCTCTGGGGAACTTATCGTCGCCTCCTGGCCTGAGTCAAGTTCTTTAGGTGATAGACATCTTGACATTCGCGCAGACAGGGGTTGAGTAGAGGGCTCGAATAGTTTTGCGGAATTAATAGGAAATTCAGATGGAAAGTAAGTCGGTGGAATATGTAGCTTTGGCGGCGCTGGAGGCTTTACTTCCCGATGGTGAGGCGCAGAAAGTTTACAATCGCTGGTCTGAGGTGGGAAATGATTTTCTCCTGGAAATATGCAGCCTTCTTCTACCGCATGGGATAACCTTTCCAATACCTCCTCTCCTGACTTGGTTCGGTCCAGACCTTCAAGTTCCAGGGATGCCATTGTGGGGCAACCGGGAGAGAAAATAATGCATTATTGCAATTGATGATTGGAGAAAATTGAGAAGCGGCTCATGGTTCTTGATATTAAGATCGAGATCGAGATTGGGGAATCGCATATTGTCTTTATGAGCTCTAGAAGCATGCAATAAAGGATATTACAATGCATGAAAATGAAATGATCCTTGACCATCTCTAGCATGTGAAAATTGAACAAAGGATATTGAAATATATGATTAAAAAAGTTACCTGGGTTGATTGAGACTTCTAAGAGAAAAAGATGACTGGATGCTACCATGAATATTCCCGCAGCAAGTATATTGGTGGTGTTTACTCGGAATCTATTGTGATGACCTGAATGCTGGGGAGGTACATAAAGTAATTGTCAGGATACTTCGTACTGATGCGTATTGCGCCAGCAGCGTACAGATCTCGAGGGACAAAAGTGTATATTGGTATATTGATGCTCGATAATATATTTTGAGTAAAGTAAGTGGAGAAATCTGCCCTTCGCCGAATCTCGGGTTCTCGCCTTTCAATTAAGGCACCATTTCACATCACATGATATCTACCTCGCTTCTCAGGATCTTCCAATTCTCCATCCGAACCTCTCAACGACCTCGAGATCTTCAATTGACGCCCTTCAAACCTGTCAAGATGTTCACACAAACTGTCCGCGCTTCGGTATGCTATATCCGCAGCTCAAAATGTCAAGATACTAACCGCCAAAGCGCTCTCAAATCGCCCGCGTTGCTAGGCAGCAAATGATCAGCAAACGAACTTTCATCGTTCCTACTGCTGTTCGTCGTGGTATGTTGTTAATTCCATTTACAAGTAGCATCTGACCTCTAAAATCACTTTAAATGTGATCAACTTTGATTGCAGCAATGCCTACTACTCAGAAGCTAATTCCGATCAATAGCGGACCTTGTCCAAGATCTTTACATTAAGGAACTGAAGAGTTACAAAGCTCCCCAAATCAAGGCCTCCGATTCCGAAGGACACGTTCTCAAGTTCTCCCCACCTAAGGCTCCTACGTCTCCAGAGGAAACCGATATTGCCAAGGAATTGGCAGCATATGAGGCAAGCACAGTTGAGGTAGAGGGACAAGCTGAGGGAGGAGCTGAGGCTAAGGAGGTCGATTGGTTTGAGGAGGAACCTGAGGAGGAGGCTGCACACCACTAGATTGCGAAATGATACCGGAGTGAAATCTTGAAGTTACGTGGCAGAATAAAAGTTGCGGATGCGATAAAGGTGCGGGGAATGTGTACACATAGCGAGGTGGTAGAATGAAGTGCGGATTGTACAGCCATCAAACACCTAATTCGAAAGAAGAATCGACCGGCTGGATAATCACCTACAGCACGGGATACTTTTCCTATATGTCCGGAAGGCAAATTGTGAATTTCTTCCTGAGAAGTGGATTGGCCATTAGGTGTTTATTTCGGTCCCCTCATATTTAACATGGAAGACTCATGCCAAGTGGCCGGAATACCTAATGCTCAAAGACTGTGGAATCAAAACATGGTGAAGTTGCATCAAAGACTATTAATTTCGACTGTGGAATTACTTTTCCGCACCCCCACAACGTTGGCCACTTCCTCTCGTGCGAGAGTATCCCCTGCGATTAGCTTGCACGGACCTCAGCGGGGATTCTACCTAAGTATCTTGTTCTTTTCTTCTTGTCTTTGCCCAAAATTATTCCATTGATCATCTCCTTCCTCGAAGTTACTACACCAAAAAAATCCTTCTACGTTTGCCGTCCGTTATGATAATATCTTACTTGGAATCCTGCTCATCCTGTCTTCATACTTCCACCGATCATAGCCATACAACTTCCAAGTGACCTGGTTAGAATTTCAAACGTCAGTGAAGCTTTTAGAGGATGACGAACGAACAAGCTATCTCAAGTATTGAACCTCCAATTCCCAAATCAGATATCCTACGCATCAGTGTTAAATTGGGAGTTCCACTCGGACGAGAAGGTCATTTGATATAATACTTAGTACCCGAGAGAAGGATTTGTTTTTCGGTTGGTGTGATGAGTTGGAGTTCAATGGCATAGCTTGAGCGAACTAACAAATAAAAAACCGAGAGGAAAACCACCAAATATGTGAAGATATGGGATGATCGTGATGTCATGTTCTTGTATCATTTGAGAAGAAACAGAATTTACATAAATGGGTGCTATCATCTATGGTAAAGAGTTAAATGCCTCTGAGCATTATTGGTATTTGTGACACCTCCGAGCCCAGCTCCTAACAGGGGATTTAAAGGCTGGGGCAAGATGAGCATACAGGAGATAGGATTATAGGCACCAAAAAGAGAAAAAAATATAAATAAATACAATTTCGCATATTCGGTGGCGTCGATACGAGGTAATTTGGACCGAGTTAATATAATCTACTGCCTCCTTAATCATCTCATTTCATAATTCTGCACTCGGCACTCGTATCAAATTATCGATATCGCGTTCCCAGGGCTGAACACAGGGTAGAGTAGATCCAGACTTACCTACCACGTCTGTTCGAGCTCTCCAGAATAAGATATTATATTACCCCTTGAAATCCTTTCGAATAAAATATACTCATCCACTCACGGATAACCCAATGCAATGCCCTTGAGTTTGGAAGAATAATACCCCCAACACCTCTACATTTCTCATCCTACAAGCTCCATCCTTCAAGAGCCGAGGCGGGTATCAGATTTTCCACTCGCTAGAATATATGGGATGGGATGGTCTAGTCTAATATTGAGTTTAGAATTGAGGAACTTGAAAGCTTGCTTGCTTACTTGATTGATGAATTGACCAATGGGTGAATTACCAACATGACTGACATATTTAGATGATCCATGAGCCCAGAGAGATATTATTACTCAGTATGTATGTGAATAAAAATACGAATCGAAATAGTATATCAATCGGTACTCGTTCAAACTTACCCTCAAGCTGGAAATTATTCATTCCGGCGGTTATTTCCTCGCCCATTATGTTGTGTTATGTTCTTTTCCCGTCCATTTCCCTATCTAATCTTCACTTCTATCCCCTCCTACCCCCTTCCTACCCCCTCCTACCCTCTCCTGTCTAATCTCCCCCTCCTCTCTAATCTCTACCCCCCCCTCATTACTTACACCTATACTAAACACCAACTAACAATCCTATCCCCAGAAACCAAGAATACACAGTATATAATTTCACAAATCACATTTCATGTATACTGAACATACATTTCACACCTCAACCTCACCCCACATTAAAAAATCACGAACAGATCAAAACAACAAACACAAGTAAACAAAATAGATAAATAAGTTCTCATACTTTTTTACGTAATTTCCGTCCTAATTCTCTCCACGCCGCCCTCCATTATGCATTCAACATCCAAACGTTCCCCAGCATCTCTCTTCCTCCCCCCCCCCAATCCCACAACCCTCATGCTCGCTCAAGCCTAAAAGCCCCAGAACATATATCCATATTAAATTCAAACCCATTTCAACTCTCTTCCTGTATTCTTCCACTGCAACTGCACTCCTCGTCTCCACTCCGATCATCCTGATTTACATGTTCTGTAATATCAACGGTATCATCAATGCTATACCTGCAATATTCTTTGCCCTTTCCTTCTCTCCTCCTTCATCCGCAAAAGCACAAGCATATTCGCGCACATGCCCACCCATCTTCACTACTCCATCTCCATAATCCATCCATCCATCCATTCATCAACATACAAATAAATATAAATGCAAATCATGCAGATCATGCAAATAATGCGCGGCCACACGCAGAACAAAAAACTCCATTGCGATGCAAGAAACAATAACAAGAAGCAAGCCAATAGGCAAGCCCACAATAAAACCACATCCATCATAATTACGCCAAACCCATGCTCTTACCCACTCAAAATGTTATATCATCATAAGTATGTAAAGGTAATTCAAGTAAAGTTCCCGAGTCATGTATCAATCAATTATCTCCTCCAACTCATCTCAACTCATATCGTTGGAAGAACCAACTCATGAAATGGTGAACTAGTAAAAAAGTCCATGAATGACAAAACGTAAGAAACAAATGATAGAATGCATGCACCACACCAAGACCCTTACTCCTATTCCGAAGAAAAATAAGCCGATTCAAAGTTCGAAGAATGAAAAGACTGTATATGTATGCTGGCCAAAAAAAAAGATGTCTGCACCTGAACCTTAAATACATGAGATGAGGTCATGTACTGATGAAGGATCAGTGAAAATCATCACCATTGAACATTCGTTCATCTTCATTGGTATGATTCCTCACTACTCCACTCATTCGATCAGAACCTTGTTGATCGGGAATATCAAATGGATCCTCCCAATCATGTTCTGTTCTATCGTCTTGATCCATTCGATCATCATATTCGTCTTTGACTCTATCTCTCATATTCTCTTCAATAGAGCTTTCATCAACGAATGTGAAACCCTTAAAGTTTGCTTGCATGCCTGGAGATAATGGTGTTGATGTTGCCATACCTGAAGCAAGGGCGGCTGCGCGTGCGTTGAGTGATGACGCACCATTCAAGGCATTGGTGAATTCTGGATCGAAGTTGGATGTATCGGTCTCTGACTTCAACTTTGGCTTGAATGGAGGAGTAATCAATTTCTTGGTAAGAGCATCCCAATCAATATCAGAGAAGAAGGGATGTCTCTTCAATTCTTCAGCATCATCTGTAGCTCCAAGACGATGTTTGGGGTTTCGGTTGAGTAGTCCTTTGACAAAGTTTCGTCCTTCGGTAGTCAAAGTGTCTCTGGGGAATCGAACTTTACCAAAAGCAATGTTTTTGTACATTTGTTGTGTATCCTCTGCGTAAAACGGACTCCAACCACAACACATTTCGAATACCAAGACTCCTAAAGACCAGAAATCAACCATCTTTGTATATCCAGCTTCATCCAAGAGAACTTCGGGTGCAAGGTACTCAGTAGTACCACAGAAGGTATTAGTCGTGGCATTCTTCGTTAGATTTGCTTTCGATAATCCGAAGTCGCACAAGGCAATGTGACCATTGGCATCCAACAGGATGTTCTCCGGTTTCAAATCTCGGTAGACGATATCATGCTTGTGAAGATGTTGAAGTGCTAGGATGAGTTCCGCAATATAGAATTTGGCACGTTGCTCATCGAATCTTCCTTCTTTCTGTAAATGCCAGAACAATTCACCTCCAGACATGTAATCCGTAACAAGGTATAGATCTGTTGGTGTTTGGAAGGAGAATTTGAGACCAACGATAAATGGAGAATCGGCTGTAGCTGTTCGGACCAGAATGTTTCTCTCACCAACTGTGTGCGCAACCTCCTTCTTTTGAACAATAACCTTCTTCTGAAGAACTTTCATGGCATAAATTCGCCTCGTGTCCTTCTTTCTCACTTGGTAAACTTGCCCAAAAGTCCCCTTTCCGATAAGCTTTAAAATCTGGAAATCGTCTGGTCCATAGTGTCTCTTCTCTGTTCGTTGAAATGAAATTTCGACGTGAACTTCACCTACATTTCCTGCATTGAGTTTATCGTCTTTTCCATGTAGTTGAAACCAGCCAGAAACGGGAGAATCAGCATTCTCAACCAGATTGGCTTGAAGATCAACATGACCCAAAAACTCCTCTGCTTGTTGAGCTCGGTCGTAAATGGTGATATTGACTCTTGTATCAGAGCCAACAACATCACTGAATATTCGTTAGCCAGATGGACCACAAGTCATCCTTCTAAACCTACAAGACAGCTTCAGCATCCCATTTTGGATGGGTAAACATTTTTCGACCTTTGTTCTTGAAATCTCTATATTCCGACAAGCTAGTGTTGCTGCTTTGTCGACTTTTCATCGGGATGGCCATAGGGCGACCAGAATCGCTTCCGGTTCGCGTAATTGGAATACCACCAATTGGGATTCCACCAGGGCTATGTGAGTTGCCATCATCCTCGTCATCCTCTGCTGATTGCGGACCTTTTGATACCAACTCGTTTCGTTGAAAAACGGCTACCACGTAGGGATCCAAGCTCTTCCTCAATCCTCTGGCTTCATTAATCTTCACAGTAAGTTTGCCCTTTGGTGGTCCCACTGCCCCTCCCATGCTACTATCCGTTCTAGAAGTCACAGCCGGTCGTTCACTCGTGATTGATTTGTCATTTTGCCCATTACTGACTTGTGCAGTATGGTCAGAATTTGTGCTCACGACACTTTGGTCCGACTTTGAAGTTTGATTTGACAAAGCTCGAGTAGGTGTTGATGGCGTACTCTTTAATCCATCACAAGTTAGCTTCTTGAGTCGATCATAAGATGGTGACTGATGGAATTCAGAATGCAATCGGGATAACGGAGGAGTGCTAAGTTTGTGCTCGGAGGGGGTATCGCTTGGATTTGAAAAATGTGTAGCATGAACATTTGATGGAGTAACAATATTTGACAATGGTGTCATAGACGAAGCTCTTCTTGCATGCGACGGAAATGATTCCGAAATGCAATCTCGGTCTGTAGGAGCTGTCGATTTCTGTACATTATTGCTAACGTCTTCCAAACTCGCATCACTCAATTTCACCTTGTATAGTGAAGATGGATGTGAAACAGGTGGTGTCGGATAAGAATGTTGTTTGGATATTTGAGGACTACCCAAAAGCTCATGGGACTGGAGTAGTGGGTTTTCTCTCTCTACCCCAGAATCAATCCCAGGCTCATCAATGGAACCTGGGTCGACTTTCAACAGCGCATCACCTGTTTCAATTATCTGTCGTGGGAAAGAGTAACTCTCAAAGTCACCCGGGTTAGGAGATGATATATGTGATATATGTGATGATGTATGCTTCGAAGGATTTTGACTTGAGTAAGAACCTGAACCAACCTGTCCATAAAAGCTATGCAATATACCAGGAGTTCGCTTGTCTGAAGGATCTGGTTGTGGGGTCGCGACACCGGAGCGGGGGGTGTCAGAATCGATATGATCACCCTCATCATCTCTACTGTATGTGAAATTAGCCAAAGTAATATTGATTTGTGACCAGAGGCCATGGAGTGAAAGCATTGGAAATCGATGATGGTGAAGTAATCATGTATTAAAGTAAAAATATTAAAGCATTAGAGTATAGAAGAATGAGAAAGAAATTTAGAAATAAGCAGTAGGAATTTTGGGTTGCTTCTTCTCTCAGACAAGCAAGCACTCAACCAATCTAAAAATTATCTCTCTTGTGACATTTTTTTTTTCTTCCTCTTGCTTGTCCTTCATTGAGAGAAAAAAAAAAAGGGTTACACCTGTACGCCGATTGCCGCTTCGATAAGGAACTCCGATTACAACAGGTGCCCCTCGTCAACTTTGACGTTTAGTTATTCAGCATGTGCAAAATCACATTTAGATGAAAAGGAAAGTGGAGTGGAAAGAAGGAGATAGAAGAATGAAGGAAAGGAGTAAATGGATTTGTCCACATTCCCTTTACTCGTTCCTTGACTTTTCTGCCAAAAGTATGTCGTTGTCCATGTTTTTTAAAAAAAGAAAACTCTCCGATTTGAAACCCCCATTGTATATTTATTATGACGACAGAGTGGAGGAATTGCGAAATCGAAATTTTGTAAGCGTACCTTCCCATCATTGCTTGTGTAGCTTGCCTGAGCAAGTCATGTTCTGATCCTGCCATCCTCGTATCTTTTTACAGTCTGCGAAGACTGTATACTGCCAATATTGTAATTATGTAGAAGGATTTGAGGGATTTCGTTGCGGTATGCCCTTTTCGTGGATGGATAGGTAAGAAATGGGTCGAGACTTTGTAGAAAACGGGAGAAATTGTAGGTATTTTTCTTTGGCAGCTTCTCGAGAGGTGCTTTTAAATATGTTGATATCGGTTCCGCAATAATTTGATCGACAGGGAGGAAAGGAATAAGATAGGTACTTTCGACTTCTTCGTTGCCGTGTGTATGGAATTTTGGATTTGGATTTGGATTTGAAAGGACGGATTGCGGAATGAGTCGCAGTTCGATCGTATGGAAAATTAAGACTTTCGAAAGGGTTTCCAATTCCTTTTCTTAATGATTTCCAAATCTTGATAATTAAATTGAAATTTAGGGGTTTGAAAAAACTTGACAAGAGGAAAGAGTGGGAAAAGATTGGATCCAGTTCTCTCTTCTTGATTTGATTTCTTAACCTTCAAATCCAGATTGTACCTAAGGCTGTCCGGGCGAAGGCGAAGGCGAAGGCGAAGTTCGAAATAAGTTTCTCGCGTATTTTTTTTGGGTTCGATTTCCTTAGTCTCGATGACCACTGGATTTAAGTCGTGCCAGTTCACCAATTGTTTAACTCTTCTGGGAATATATGAGGCCAGCGGAATAAGAAGGGCGAAAAAACCTTCAGCAGTACTCTACCACACCGTACTTGGGGCGTGATTGTTCGTGGGGGCGATTGAATGGGTGAATTCCAAACCAACTACGTTATCCTATTCGTAATGGAATTTAACAAATTCGATGGGTTCGTTCGACTCGTTTGATTGAGAAATGAAGATGGGTAAATATAGTAATAACCGTTTGAGGTGGAATGAGATCGCCAGATGAGATATAGATAGGAGAAGGAAGGTGAGGTATGTGTATACTGGGTAAGGTTGGAAGGGAATCTTTGGGTGAGGATGGTAAGGATGATGATGATGAGGATGATGAGGATGATGAGGATGGTGAGGATGGTGAGTGAGAATGGCGAGGATGGTGAGTGAGAATGGCGAGGATGGTGAGTGAGAATGGCGAGGATGGTGAGAATGGTGAGAATGGTGGATTGGATGGGAATAGATAAAATCGATGAATTTCATAAAACAAAAAGGAAGAAGAAAAATGTAATCAAAAGATGGAAGTATCTCTCTTTACATATTGATAATGATATTGATATTGATATGGTAGTGATAGTGATAGTGATAGTGATATTGATATCGATATCGATATTGATACCGAGTAGATAAAAGCAAAGCAAATATCCAATATCAGGTGTCAAGCGTCAAGTGTGTCAAGCGTCAAGCATCAAGCGTCAAGCAAAGCATCAGGTATATCCGAATTAAATCAGTAAGAAGAGAAGGTGAAGATGATGAGTGGAGTCTTTATGGGGTTA
This sequence comes from Sclerotinia glacialis, assembly GCA_002162575.1. Classification (NCBI taxonomy): domain Eukaryota; kingdom Fungi; phylum Ascomycota; class Leotiomycetes; order Helotiales; family Sclerotiniaceae; genus Sclerotinia; species Sclerotinia glacialis. The sequence continues at coordinate 420,171 of NGKH01000007.1, read as the reverse complement.
ATGATGATCGATTGATGACAGCGCAGTCAGTCGGCCATCCAGCTTTGCTCTCTTCTAATAAAAAGGAGAAAGTTATCTGGTCTTATCACCCAAACTCTCATTTACTCGTGTATATCGATCGTGTATATTGATCGGTATTTCACATGAACCACCAAACCATAAAAATAGATAGATCATATACATTATACTATAGGTTGTAGTATAGCTGAGAAAGCGGCAGAAAATCGAATCAGACAAGCAATCGGGAGACCCTCCTTCATCTAATCATTTACACATTCCACATCCTCTTGAATTTCTTATCTGCATCTGTAGTGTTACTGGTCGTCCCAGGAAATCTTTTCAAGCAAATGTCCCAAGCCATCTCCCTCATCTCCCCCCAAAAAATGCCCTCAACCATAATTCAATAATAATAAATGGCAGATAGGTGCAAACTTGGCCTCTCTTGACTCGATCCAAATACGTCATATATCACCCTACATCCTCCTCCGTACATCCTACAACCCTTACACCTTACACCTTACACCCTTACAACCTTACACCTTCACATCTTCACATCTTCACACCTTCACACCCTCACACCTTACACCATGACAGCCCTGGAATACACAGCATTTGCCCCAAGTTGTGAGGTTTGGAGCTGAAGTTGTCTATTTCGTTCTATTTCATCCATTTCGTCAATATGTACGTGAACAGGAAAGTCGGTAGAACATCAATCAAAAATCTCCATCTAATTTTAGGTAACGCGATCTTGCCAATTCATCGATTGTAATCAATTCATATCGGACTTATCTAGATGCCCCGATATATCGACATATCGATTTATCTAGTTACAACTGTTGTTGTCCCGATATATCGATTTACCTAGTTGGCCCGATACATCTATTCATCTATTCATCTACTTATGTTTACTCAAATAATCCATCTGCTACCTAAATTACTAATGCATCTTACAAGAAAGCTGACCCAAGACCTCAAGCTTAAGATCATGTCCTTATCCAGGGTTCCGTATCATTTGGGACCCATCCGCCTGCACCGAAAACTGCAATGCTACATAGAATTCCTGCAGTATACCCAATACCATATTGTAACTACATAAGACATATTGATAGTCCCGATATCAGCAGCCTCACGCTTCAATTTCTGCCGGGCAGCGCTGGCCTGTCAGATGGTGGGGAATGGAAAGAATCGAATGTTTGCTGCATTGCGAACTATTCTATTTGGAATTCTTGGAACAGGTATCCGGTAAAAGGGTATTCGGTAAAGGGTATAAAAAAAACAATCCCTTCAATCTGGTAACTGTACACATACGGAGTACATAGTATCTCAAGCCCTGGTTACCGCATGTTGTGACCCATAAAAACCGATGCGATGCGATGCGAACATATGAAATTCCGATGGAAACTCACATTACGCATTCAGCAAGCACAGCGTCCTTCCCTTCCCCTTCATCAGTAAATTTTAGAAGCCTCGTTGCATGTGCGGTACTCGTACATCCATTACCTTCTGCTGTGATCCTGATATGGAATCGTCAAACTGTAAAGTACTAGCAAATGGTTACAAGTTTGTATTCGAGATACGAGGAAGGGAAATCCAAGTCCAGGTGATGTGATTCATATCCGCTTGGAACCGAAACGTATTCCAGGGGTTGAGGGGTTGGCTTCATCTTCTTCATCTCATGCTTCTCATCATTCATTCGCTCAATTCTTGTAAATTGTAAATGCTTGTGAAAATCGAACCCCAGTAATGCGAGGTCAGGAATAGAAAATAAATGAAAATCCCTACCATGTGATCTAGATCTCACCGTGGCCGTCTAAGACACCCCAAATGGTAAACAGGTGCAGCGGGAAAATGATAAAGATGGATGATGGGAAATCTGGCTGGGGAAGTTTTCAATCACGTGATTATTAATCTATTTCAAGGTTAGCCCATATTACACGTGCTCTGGGAATTTGTTGAAGCGGCCGACTTTCACTCGCGTCGCAAGTCGCGACAACAAGCTCACACACCTTCAATACATTGCAAATTAAATTAATTGATTATCCAAAATACCTTAATCATGGGTAGACGCCCTGGTAGAGCTGCTGCTAAAAACGCTGCGGCTGCATTGAGTGAGTTACTTTCACCATTTCACCTGGCGCATAACATTACTTTCAGGCAATCCTAACTTCATGTCTTATTCATATAGGAAACACTCCACAAACCTACGATGACGTCGAAGATGATCCAATAGTCGATGCGCCATTATCCGATCCCGGCACACCTCCCGAAAATGACGAAGATGAAAATGGAGAAGAAGAAGAAGAGGAAGAAGAAGAAGAAGCCGTCGAATCAGAAGCCGAAGAAGAAGTTCCAGCTACTCCCGTTCCAGAAACCACCATTCGTAAAAAGCGATTAGGAAGACCTCCAAAGAATAAACCTCCAGGATGGGATTTAGATGATGGAACTACTTCTGAGGCAGCTACACCTAGTCGAGGAAGAGGTAGAGGTAGAGGATTTAGAGGCGGTGGAAGATGGGCTAGAAAGGGTGGTCCTAGTCATGTTACACAACAACCGGTTGATAAAGAGGGAAATATGATGGACGTTGTGAATGATGAAGTGGAATTACCTGAAGATTCAGAAGGAGAGAAAAAGGTTGATAAACTTGGTTATCTACAAGATGGTCGGGAATATCGTTGCAGAACGTTCACGGTTCATGGCAGAGGAAAGAGACTTTATATGTTATCAACGGAACCAGCGCGTTGTGTAGGATTCAGAGATAGTTACCTTTTCTTCGCAAAACATAAGAGGTTGTTTAAGATTATTATTGATGAGGATGAGAAGAGGGATATGATCGAACGAGAACTTATTCCACACTCTTATAAGGGAAGAGCTATTGGAATTGTTACTGCGAGATCAGTCTTCCGCGAATTCGGTGCTCAAATTATTGTTGGAGGCAAGAGAATTACAGATGATTATGAGGTTGCGAGAGCTAGGGAAGAAGGAGTTGAAGAAGGTTCTTTAGCTGATCCAAATGATGCAATCAAAGATGGAGAAGCATATAACAAAAACCAATACGTCGCATGGCATGGAGCAAGTTCAGTATATCATTCCGGTCAACCAACTGTTCCACAACAAACTGGAAAGTTGATTGATGGAAAGAAGAGAAAGATTATGGTTAATGATGTTAATTGGATGTTGGAACATGCTCGAGAGGCTAGGTATGTTTATACTTTTTCTCATCTCATTATGTGAATCCATTACTAATCTATTCTCAAAAGTCGATTCAATTCCGCAATCTCAGCAGCTCGTCGTCAAATCCTAAATGGTATCTACGATCCCCATACAAATATTATGCAATACCCACGTATCATGCAGTCAACTCACGCCCGCTGGGAACAAATAAATGACACCGAACCACAACCCTCATCCGCAGACTTATCACTCTTTCCACCCGTCAAACCATTCTTTTCCAGAAATTTCATGATTGTAGATACATATATGGAATCATCACCATCAACACATTATGGTGTTCCAGGTCCAGATGGTGCGGGATGGGATTTGGGCATAGGTGTAAACCCGAGTACAAATGTGGGTACGGATGGTTTATGTGGAGTTAGTGAAGATGTACTTGATGTTTTGCCGGAAGATTGTAGGAAGGCTTTTGAGGAAGCGAGAGAGAGGGAAAGAGAATGGAAGGGTAGATGGAGTAATGAGGGTATTGATGGGTGTAGGAGAAGTGTTAAGGTTGATAAGGGGTTAATTTTGTAACCAGGATGTGATATGGATAGAGTTGGCGAAGCGAGCAGGGGAGAGAGGGCAGGATGGATTAATGGGAAGATAGATGAATTATGGAATTGGCATCAACAACGAACCGAACTAAATGGATCTAGACGGATAAATGAATGGATGGATGAATGGATGGCGTTGGGAGAAAATATCTTTCTTAGAATGGTGGTCGTGTGAAGAAAGGAAGAAAGGGAAGAAAGGAATGGATTATTTTATCTTGATCTTGATGATCAGGTATGAAGTGATATGATAAGATCTATCTATCTATCTATCTATTTATTTATTTATTTATTTATTTGATGCAATGTATGCGAATAGTACCTTCGAACAATCTGGAGTACAAATTGCAGATCCATTAGCACGGGCGTACAATGTAACTTGTATCGAGGATAGGTGAGTGGCTAAAGTTCGTACGATGAGAGCATTTTCTAATGGGATTTTGCTTAGCAGACCTCTATAATGGCACGAAAACCACATGCTCCGATTGTTCCTTGAAATATGGAGCGGCAATGTTGAGCTCCGACTATGGCAGAGTCAAAGTTCAACCAAGTGCGTTTTCATCACTTCTATCATCGTGTGGTACTCTAGCGTCGAGTTATCCTTATACATATACTTCGACGAGTACAACCTCAACATCGTAGGCCAATTTCGAGACTTCTTTGTATGGAAAATTCACTCACTGTTATAGGACCTCAACTGCAACTTCAACAGCAAATTGCACAGGAACGACGTACACTGTTACTTCTGCAGACACCTGCCAGTCCATCAGTCAATCCAACTCAATTGCTATTGATCGATTGATCGCACAAATGGACTTGATTACAACTGTACTTCTCTCACTTCAGGTAGCCTGTGTCTTGGAGAATCTTGTGCCCTCTAGACAATCACCGCGAATCAGACTTTTGCGGATATTATTGGAAGCAATGGCTTCACCACCATCCAATTGATATCATGGAATCCGTAAGCTTCCTTGTCTCTGCCTGTAATTCTTTACAAAGGCTAACAATCTGACTTAGAACCATCCATTCAAATTGTGACGCTTTGGATTCCATGGTTGGCAGAAGTATTTGCGTCTCGTAAGTGCCACTCATTTGAGCCCTCGAAATTATGTCGTATTGATTAAGACTATAGACCTCCCGGGACGACAAACTATACTACAAGCCAGATGAACATTACCACATCGACCATGTAAGCGTGTAAAATCTGAACCGACCAGGTGTATCAGGAACCTTGAAAAAAGTACTGACGGTGACCAATATTTTCTGGCCCATGGACTACCGGCACAGCAGACATAAATCCTCCGAATATGACCACAGAATGGTATAATACCCAGACTACTTTTGCGGCGGGCACGACAGGGACATATCTCGCAAACGCAACTTTGTCAAGCCTCGTTGCCGAACGCACTATCTACTGTCCAATAACAGATTAGAACTACACGGATGGAATCACCGAGGCAGACTTACCAGACGCATGCGCTTCCTTGATAGAACCATATTGCTGGCCGAATATCAGTGCTCCTATCCCGACATCGACCAGATTCCCCGCAGTATGTACCCCGACACTTAGCCCAACTACAACGACAGCTGCAGCAGCTGTTACGTCACCTTTGGAACCTGAAACTGTCGATACTTGTACCAAGTATTATCAGGTCTTGGATGGGGATACTTGCTCTAGTATTGCCTCTAATTTTGATATTACACTTGATTAGGTGAGTTATGCCTCTGCTCTACTCGGAAGTCCTTTCAAAAGCTGACTACTAAATCTAGTTTGATACTTGGAATCCTTATATTGGAACGGATTGTGCCAAACTTTTCTTGGGATACTATGTATGCATTACGGCATCTAGTTGAGGCTACAGCAATATACGCAATATGTGAATACTAAGACAACTTTTTGTACTTCTGATTTCTTCACTCATAACTGAAGCATAATTTACCTAGCAATTTGACCACTTCTATTGAAACCTGCCATAGTCCACCCTGAGTGTGAGTTTACATGTGCAACAAATACCCACAGACGCCAGCAACCTGGTAGTCATCACCGATGTCTGCCTCCATCCATTCATCCACCTCGTCCCAGCTACCATCCAACCAGAACCCACCCATCTGCTCCGCCTGATCAGGCAGCACTCTTGAAGACCTCACAACTCTCCCGTGGGCATCAAGGAAAATCAGCAGAAGCTGTTGGGTCTCCAGAGCCTCCGAGTCTTCTACAAGGATGTAGTTCACAACGCAGGTCTTGTGCACCTTGCTCCGCAGGATTCGGAGAACACTCTCCCCAGCTTGATCAGCAGGCAAGACATTTCTCATACTTTCAATTAGTTCTACCCGTGCACCTTGGATATCTTCGCCGGCTAGATATGCCTTTGCCTTGTCGAGTTCATCTTCGGCTTTAGTGAGCCGGGTTTGACTGGACTGCCAGGTTGAGGCATCAGTAGAAACGACAAGCTCAGGCATCAAATCAAGAATTTTTGGCCACTCTTGTCCAAAATCGTGGAGATCTTCGTCATCTAGAGTATTGAACCAATCCACATTTTCCAGCAAGGATTCATGCGCGCCTTCTGACTCTGCTGAATAGTCCGTCCGGAGCCAAATACATCCAATCTGACCAGGCTCTGTTGCCACCTCTCTTTGAAAAGGGGTACGCCAAGGCCGCAAGATTGTGGTTACTTGATCATCCGTTGGTGTGATTGATGGTAAAGTGGTCTGAAAGAAGAGTTGAGTTAGTCAATACATCCCAATACAATTTGCCGGTAGGACGAGTTTGGCCCCCAAAACAAGCTTCTCGGTTAAATGGAGCAGTGGGGATGGCAACCAAAAAAAAACTTACAGGATCATGATATCCGGCTCCAATGTAAAGACGCACGAGATGTCGAAGTTGATCCGTAGGTGCCGTTGAAGAGCTCGTATCCCAATTTTGCTAGTGAATGAAATCAGATTGATTATGACTTTGGCCCCCAACTTGATGCTTACCAGAATATAGGCTTCGACTGGAATCCTTCCCCAAGGAGGCGAAATCTCCATCCCACCCTCATTCCGTGCAACTTCATCCGAACTGCTCATATTGGAATCGGTGTGAAAGAAAGGCTTTTCTGGATAATGGGGAAAAGCTCATACATAAACTGAGATTAGTTGATAAAGAAGAGTGAGTTCGAATACTCCTGAAAAGATGACCTCGGTTAAATGTTTGAAATGGTAGGATGAGACTGGATGGGATGATAGAAATTAGTTGATATTTTGTAAATTGTTTTTAATGAATAACAAACAAATGATCAGGCAGGGATTGATAGTCAGTTGAGCTGAATTCCTCAGTTGAAGTCCTATACCGAGATATAAGGAGACATCATACAAATAAGACGGAACAAATATCGAAAGATCATCAGCGTTATCAATGCCCCACCAAATGTTTATTCCTCGTCTTTTGAGGCTTGTACCTGCATGCGGCAGCCGCCGGGAGTCACACTATAAGGTAATGTTTAAACACAGCCAGCGTGAGATGATGGAGCATCATGAGAGACAATCTGCACACTGGTGGTGAATGTCTTGCTTGAGATGAGATGATAATGTCACGCATTTCATAAACCTATTTTTCGAAGGAGAAAAGATTTCCAATTCCTTAAGATAGGTAGATGCTTCAACCCTCGATGGATCAAGCCCTAATTATTCATGGTGAGTCTTGGAAGTATATAATTTGAATATCATCACACAATCATTGAAAGCACTGGATGTAGCATCAAGAAAGTTCATAATTAAAACCCCTCTATAGAAACCAAGAAGGTGTTGTGGCCAGCTGATATAGCACATAAAACCCACAACCCATGGCCATAATGTTCAAAATTTAAATCATGCAGCAATCCTTGTGTTTCCGGGAACAGCAACACCACCAATACCACCCTTTCTCTCACCGAAATTATGTAATCTCTCGCCGATCAAATAAACCTGATCTCGGATCCTCTGTCTACAACCTCTCAACACACGGAGTAAACCCCAAGCAGCCAAACCCATGCCTGCGACGTATAAAGCAGCAGGGAAACTGAATCTATAAACCAACTTCGACAATCCCTCATCCATACCCCATGATCCCTTGAGGCCAAGAAGAACGGTGGCGCCAAGTAGTGGGGTACAGAGCAATACGATTGACAAAATTGTGGCTGGGAGGAGGAACACTCTCGTGAGAAATTTGGTGTCTGGTTGCAGGTATCCACTTCGTGTAAGCGGCCGGAGTGCCTCTGCTGGACGAGAATTACTATGCCAGAGGATGAATTTCGTGGCGAGATTGATATAAAGAAGGCCTAGAGTCCAAGATTGGATTATGTTTGTAACATGTGGTTCATGTTGCGAGAAGTATGTATGAAGTGGGATTATGAGGCAGAACTCGACTGAGAATTAAAGCCAGAAGAGCTGGGAGGATGAGGAGTGTTGCGGGATAGAAATACGTGATTGTTGCCGCTTGGATTGTGAAGTGAATAGACTTTTGGAGAAACTGTGCCGGAGGCACTGTTGAGTTCGTGATGAAGGTTTGAATGCGTGTGACAAATGGTCGAAGGTGAGGAATCCCATAGAGAGCGCTTCCCAAGATGTACATCCCAATTGAAAAAGCCTAAACATCGTTCATGCGCAAGTGGTTTGGAATGACAGTAGCGAAGACCATGCGACCAAATAGCCATGGAACTAACTATAGTAATGCAGACTCCAGTGAAAGCTGCAAACAACCAGATTGAGAGAATGAAAAGGAAGATGCGTGTACGGAAGGATGGAGGAACATATACTTTCTTAAAAGTGTTGAGTCCCTTCCATGCAGTCCTTCTCCACTGTCAACAGCACCATCAATGCGCCGATTGTCCTCGTGCACCTCGAGAAACACTCTGGAACCCTTTGGAATTCATACTTGATCAGAAGCTGGTACTCTGACGAATCTTCCATCCCGAAGAAAGTATGCAGGTTTCTGCCCCTCTTCTTCATTGACGTTTCGGACTGGGTTCTCTGGATCTCCCATGGCTCGAGCAAACACATCGGCCCATGATTTTCTGACATGGTGACCTTGCTCGTCAACCTTTTGTTCGTCAAACAAAAATTCCGTTAATCGCAGAGATCTTGCACATCTTCTTGAACCACCATGTATACATGGAATGCAAGCCATCAGAAGGCTTGAAGAATCGAACCGCTAAAGCTATAAGGAAATTATAAAATAACAAATCGATGGGGCATTCTAGTACTGGTTCATTAGATGACCAGTGAATTGGAAGAACGCCTCTAAATGCAAATGCGAGGCCCCAAACTACGCCTCCCAAACAAACCATTACAAGTGCGCCATAGACCAATGCGCTAAATGTGATTTTACGAAGTTGTGTAGCAACATTTCGTTCGAGGACGTCTCGAACTGGATGGAAATTCGGATTATCTGGATCACGAATGAAATCTGAAGAAGGTCAGTAAAATATGGTAAAAAAGCCACGATGAGACTTATATAAAACTCCCTTGCGCATAATCTTTCTGCACATAGAGACAAAAAGTGCAAAGTGGAACATATAACATGTTCCAACAAACCAGTGTACGAAACTAGAGGTAAGAGGGGAATGGTAGGTGAAAGAGATACGCGACATGATAGTGGCCTAGTCGAAAAGAGGCAATAAAGCAATGTCAAGAAGCAATCCGCAGTATAGAGGGAAGACAAGCATCTCAATACTAATAATCAATATGACCTTGATGACACCACCAGCTTGGTTGAGAAAATCAGCCAGTTGGGCCTCATATTCTTGGCCGGCTCTTCCACTTGAAAATGGAGAGCCTCGTCGAAGATACAAAGCACCCAGAATTGTAAGTACCATATAGCCTGCAAAGATAGCCCAGAATCTGTCGAAGCCACCCCACTGAGTAAGAGCTGGATCAACTGGACCGACACGATGAGGTAGCTCGAGACTGATTACCAAAGAGCTTGGATTGGAAAGAGCAGCTGTCGTATTGGCAATTATGCCATAAGTATAGTTGAGTTGACTACCAATTCCCGACCACGTAGAAGGTTCCCGAGCGGCTTTCCAAGCATTACCATTGACTATGGAGATCAAGGTATTACCCAAGAAGCAAAAAGTCACTGCGAACATACTCTTGATGTTGATAAGCGCTTCATGAGATGTGGCTGAAAAATTCGGGATATCCGAATCGGCGGCATGTTTAAGTCCTCCGACCAATGCGATATCAACGAAAAGTTCCGTGAAACCGAGGATAATTTTGATAGGTAATTTAGTAGCCGAGACTGGATTCGCAAAAAAAATCAAGCCGAGCCGTCCGATATTGTAGGGCAGCTATATGCCGCAGGACACAGTTAAAGAGATTAGAACAGCATTAAAACATTCCATTTCTAGAAAGACTCTTGATATATTATTATTATTACCCAAGGTTTATAATCCGATGTCCGATTTCCGATATCCGATCATCCACCCAATAGAAAAGCTTCGAAATGTACTTTGTAGAAGCCAGTAAGTAAACAAGCACAAGTAAACGAGCATAAGTAAACAAGCACAAACAGACAAGCAAGCAAGCAAGCAAGTAAATCTAAAGGGCCGAAAACCTCAAAGTTTCACCCAAAGACTCGACATGGCCAGGTATAAATTAAGCAGGTTACGTTACAGAGTACTATACAGAGGATATCTTGTACAGAATACTATACAGAGTACATACTATACAAGAGTACCCAACACCCACCCACCTACGCACCAACAACGCGATGTGAATCAAACCAGCAACAAGTTACGACACGGCATCAACATCAAGTATAATCAGGGACCCTTTCATTTCCCCTCCACATCACTCATCCACTCATCCACTCATATATATACCTTCTCCACCAGTTCCAATCGAAATCACGCTTTCTTGATATAGCCAAGTACCTACCTACCTTTCTACTCCGTACAATTGCCTACCTACTACCTAGGTGGCCACGCATCAGCATCAGCACCGGCAAATAAAACATGGTTACCCTTCTGCCCTGTGTGACTTAAGTCTGTTAATGGTACCGTGGTACTCCCTCCACGAGTCCACGGGCCTCCGTATCCGTACAGTATCTATTTATGCGTGCGTGCAGAAAGCTTTCCCGTTTCTTTTCCTTTCTTTTTTTTTTCACTGTGCTTGATACGTTACCCTGTACCTAATACCCTTGTGCCTGTACTTCCAGGTTGTCTTCTAGTACCACGGTGGAGACATCATTGATTCATTGTGCAGGTAATCCTGTCTTGGATCGAATTTGGAATGAAAGGATCTTTTGGAGTGGTAACCGAACCAATCTCTGATATTTGATTCTGAACAGTTTGTGTTTATTGATGAGGTGGTGGCGCCAAATGAAACCCTTTGGTTAAGTGGATGGATGGTACGGTAATGGTTGCTGTTTACTATTTATATTATGACCGGTAAGGGATTGGAGATTTTTGGTACTCGAGCTCGAATTCGGACCCTTTCGATATTACTCTTATACCAATAATGTCTTGATGGAAGTTTACCCATGGAGAATTGGTGAAAGCTGTGATGTTGAAAAGTCGAATGATTCCTCTCGTGATGAGTGAGCAGAACTTGAATTTGGTGGTGGCGGCAAATGTTCTACCACCCATGATAGAAATGTGTTCCCAATGATCGAATCCGTTACTTTCCGCATGTAACATGATGACTTCTTCCTATTCCCTATTCCCCAATTCGAGAATTTTGAAAATAATGGAAAATCAAAAATAGAGATCGAGGCTTTTAGAATTCAAGGATTAATAACCTCGGAAGTAAAATTACCTGCGCCAACCAAAGACTCACTGTAACTTTGTAACGGGAATTATTCTTTGGGTGGTGTGGATACCAAGCTTTCTGAGACTCTTCATTGAATCAAACATCGTGATTCCTGGTACTGATTTGACTGGTAGACCTATCCAGACTCTGTAGGTTGGATAAACGTGTACAAATGAATGATCCTTTCGCATTGGATCCTCGTGATTCGCCATTCATGATTCAAGATTTGTGATTCGAGAACCTACCTATACCTAACCCAACCTATAACCTATCTCCCGGATCCTCACTCATAGAAAGAATCAAGGAAGAAAATATTTCCATCAGTTGTACAGCCTGTACAGTGTACGCCAACGAAAGAGTTACGGGGTTGGCACATCCAATGCAAAAGTACCCGAATGCGTATCAAGTTTGGTGGGTCGCGTCAAAAGGGTAGGGCCAAGACTCGCGGTAGAGGGAAAGAAAGAGAAAGAGAAAGAGAAAGAAAGAGAAAAAGAATATGTATGAATAGGAATAAAAAGATTTATCAACGTTAACCGCTATGCATCATTTGGGGGGTTGGTAGGTTGGTAGATGCTAGATGCTAGATACTAGATACTAGATAGGCTGGGAAAGATGGAGATTTCCTCGGTAATTTGAAAATTTTGTATCAAAAGCATGACCTACGTGCAGATATCCAATATGGTCCAGGAGTTGGAGATGCCTGAAAGGATTCCACTGTTTTGCAGTAGTGTAGTGAAGTCTACTGTGTTAGTAGTTGAAATAATGGCTTGTGAAAAGTTTCCCAAGGGCTCGCCGCTCAAGCCTCAAGCTACCAATGCATGCTATGCGATACATACCATACAGTTGCCATGCCATACATACCATACGGTGCCATGCCATCACCATGCGTGAAAGAGTGTGAGATTCTGCATATCGAAAGCTTAAGCCTCGAATGAGCATTAATGGTCGAGAGATGTGCCCACTGCCCAGGTCTATCCTATCATGACATGGAAATGAATGATACAGCTTTACTCCGTCGACCTCACAGGATCTCTCACCTCACAGGACCTCTCGATGCTCAAGGCGTTTCGGGAACCATAAAATATCTTTGAGGATCACCATCTGGCCTTTGTCCGATTCAACAGTTTTTGGAAGAATTTCCACGGGCGAATTTTCCCGTTGCAGGTGAGCTAGAGCCTAGAAGGCTGCGAACATGGATCTGGAGACCGACTACCTACGAGAAAGAGGCTTGGATACGGATCGATCGTCGCTTTTTTCTTTCTCTCTCGTGCTCTTGTTTTCGAAGCAGGCGCAAGCGATCATAGCCTACCCTACGGAGCAAAGGGCTAGAAGTTACTGGTAATTGATTATTATTGGGGAGGGTCATGGGTTTTGGATGGATGGAATCATTGGAATGGAATGGTCAACACGGAACAGGACAGGGGTTAAAGGAAGTTGGACGGAAGATCAACCTGTCATGGTGGATATTTGGTCGGTCGCTCCATGGTTCTAGAAAGTTGAGAATTGGAAATCAATCCAAGTTTTTTTTTGGGTTTTTTTTTTTTTTTTTCATAATTCATTTCATCAAGATGTATTACGGTTATCATTCATCAAATGATCTTCATTCGATTATTCTAACTTTAGCGAAAGAATAGATAGATAGAATAGGATGGGAAATTACGGAGTGGCTCCCGTTATCACCTGGATTATGGCTATTAAATATAATCATTGTAATGTATCGTATCATATATTAGATGAATGCTTTGGATGTACGCGTGATTATCCCGAGTGAATGATAAAATAGGAGGTGAGTCAGTGATGTGTTCCTTTTAGCAGGCTATGGCTGTTGTACATACACATCATACAGGTAACAGTATTCTCAAAAGTTAGAACTACTTCCTCCGTACGCTCCAAAATTGAGATGGCGTTGAAGAGATTTGTCAAACGTCAGTGGACACTGAAAACATGTACCGGTCAAGACTGAACCGGTTGGGTTGAGTTGAGTTGGTGAACAAATTAAATGAATGACTCGATGTAAGCGATGGGGTTAATGTGAGACTTAGCAAATCACAAGCGGATCATCTTTCCCAGCCTTTCCCTTCCTTTTCCATTTGACTGGTTCATAATGACCGGCATCTTTCTTTCCATCTCCATTTCCTCTCCATCCTGCGTATTTTTTCAAACCCAAACCCCCCCCCTCCCTTCCCTCCCCTCCCAAAATAAGGGTCATCTATCTTTGAAGGGTTTGGATTTTGGCCCAATGAGAATATGAGATGCAGCTGGTCCATCCTTTCCATGGCCACGTTGGCAAAGTAGTTCTTCTGGGAGGAAATAAAGTGGCCGGCGTACGGTTCCCAGTCCAGTATTCCGTACACCCAAGGGAAAATGGCAAAAGGGAAAAAGGGAAAATGGATCATGTTGATTGGTAGAATCAAGGTTAAATTTGTGATGAGATTATCTTCATATGGGATTGGTTGCTGAGGAGAGAAACGGTCTCAAAGTCACAAGCACAAGCACAAGCACAAGCACAAGCACAAGCTGGGATGACTCTGATCTTCCTTCGTGTTGGTACGGGGTTACTAGGTATATCTATCTTTTTTGAATATCTAGATATTGTACGTAATTGCTTTATTCAGAATAA